>JAWPHD010016772.1:0-12500 GCA_037043455.1 Cyrtodaria siliqua
TTAATAAGCATTTTCATGTACTGATCATTGGGACCCTGCTTTAATTAGACTAATATACTATATACACAATAGTTTTCGTCTAGAAAATAATAATTCAAACCATTCTTCATTTTATTTTTCACTCATTATTTAGCAGTTTTAGACCTGACTTTATTAGGTTTAATATGCCATCACTAAGATTTCAGACTATATAGAGCTGCATTAATTAAAAGTATGAATTTACAAAGTGCAATAACTATAATATGAATAGTTGTGGTTATTGCACTTTCTCTCATTGCCCTCTAACATTATGCGAAGTTTCACTGCAGTCCCGAAACGTGAAGGGTGTAGATAACAAAAATAAAAAAGTTCTCTTTTCCCACATTTTACAGGAACAAAAACATTACATTGGGACCCTATGGACAATTAATGGTGGTGTGAGACGAAAAGCTAGTTCTATGGTAGAGTATCTCTGTATCACGGTAAAAGAACGATATAAAATAAAACAAAACAAAAAACAAAACAAAACACAATCGAGTTTGTTGGTGGAGGGACTATAAACCTTATAACTACAGACAGACACACACACACACACACACACACACACACACACACGAACAAAAAAAAAGGAAAAACAGCAACCGTTACAGTAGACTAATAATAAACTAAGACCTTTTAACACATAAAAGTCTGTATTACAAATTACAATTTAATTAAGTCCAAATATATCAAATGCGGTATTCTTCTTCAACATGAACTTTTATAATTTGTTTATAGTATTATTACTTAAAATTACATGTATAATATGTATATTAACAGAGACGTAATAAACCGTATGCTTTCAGATAGAAACGTATGCACTTCTACTTGTAACTGTATAGAAATGTTCATGTCTTACAGCAACAGCGTGCAAATGGTCTCGAATTGAAGACTTTTATTTTTGGAATGCAGTGGTATTTTCATATTATTTCTTATCTTAACTAATAATGTCAACACATGTTATTTAAAAAGTCCGACTATGGCCTATTTCATGCTACATCCTGTTGTTGTTGTTGTTGTTGCAGATGTGTTGAAATTTGGAACTCTAAAGAAAACTCATTTCCACAGTAGGAGTCTGCAACTGGTCTCAAATTAAAGAAAATAATAACCCGTATGTACTAGTTATATTACTATATTCTTTCTGTCTTAAATATAAGAAGAGAAAATAAAGAATAAGAGTTTGCAGTTTAACCTTGTGTCATACGAGATTATGTGATATTTGAGTAAATGCCCAATCTCTACTTCTTAGATCTGTGATAATATTAACGACAATGTTGATAACTAAGAGTTAACATTGCTAATGAAAATAAAATAGATACAAAAAGTTACATTGAATTTCACAGAAAAAATAATATTTTCATTATTTCGATATTCAAAAATAAAGGGCATATTTCATGGGTTTCATTATAGCCTTCCCGCCGTTACTGAACCATACATCAAGTTTCAATTCTGCTCCTTTTCCGTTTTCATCTGAAAGTAGAAAAAAGGTACACGCAAAGGTACATGCAAAAGACAATATTGTTTCTCGTACAAAGCATGATAATAAACATAATGTGACATAAAAAGGGGGAAAAAAATAATTCTGTTTAATTTTGAATCGGATAAAAAAAAAATCAAGGAATTTTAAGGATGTAACATACGTGACCGTCCCTTTCGCTATGTTCCATGCTTATTCAGAAAATAATGGTGTGTTTTCGCAAAACCTGTTTTACTATCCTAATCATAGATATAAGTAGTTCTCTGTGTGATTCTTTAAATAATGCATCAACAAAACTAAAATGTAACATACGTTACCTTACACGGGTTGCAATTAAAGTGGTATATACATATACAATCTAATAAGATACATACTGAAAGACAATGTGTTCAGTTAAATTCAAAAACTAATTTTCGTCAGATGATTAATAAATAGTAGTCTACAGACTGAATTACATCTGTAATGAAACATACGGTATTTTTAATAAGCATATATTACTATTTGAAAACAATAAACTATAGCCGAAAATAAGTAGTTCATGAACATTTAGAAGAGTATATAAATGACATAAGTGATCACCCTTACTTACCCAGCTAAATAAAGCTAATATATCTGATAATAACGCTTCTTTTCTTGATTTAGATCTCTCGATTGAAAATGGTGAAATAATTAGCAAAATCTATATCAAGAGAGATTATTTTAATTTTGACATTGTTAATTACCCCCACTTGGATGGGAATGTTCCCCGAGCAACTTCTGATGGGGTGTATGTGTCTCAACTTATTCATTTTTCAAGAGCTTGTACTCGAGTTGAGGACTTTAGTATTCGTAATCTTTGTATAACTAAAACTACTCAATCAGGGTTACCGTTACCATTAACTTCGTAAAACCTTTACAAAATTTTATTATAGTAACCCTGATCTTCTTTACAAATATAAAAGTAATTTAAGGACTCTTCAGCGACAAGGACTATCACAACCTGACTTCTATGGTGGTGTGATTTATAAACTTCGTAAGATTCTTGGTAATAATCACTTTTATACTATCTTTGTTAAACTTGTTAAAAAATACTGATAAAGGTGATCCTTTGAGAGCAACAAGCACAATTAAGATAATAAAGCATCAGACTCGGTTTTATTGAGTCTGTTCATGAGAAGTAATGAAAGAAGCAACACTTCTCACGCCACCTCGCACCGGCTTAAGCGGTATTCTACTTCAAAGCTTATCAAAAGAGGTTATGATCCTATCATTTTGCAACTTACTGCATGCTTGGTGATGGACCCTTTTACAGTTCGCCACTACGCTTTCCTCTTTAATTGTCCGATGACCAGACATGCTGTGGACCCTATGTTGACGCCTACTTAAAGCCCATTGGGACGGTGGCGTTTGATGTTTGTCTGTGATTATATTTGTATTATATTTACACGAGCATGTTTGTGTTTTACTTATATTGCCTATTGATGCTGCCTTGTTGGTTAGAGATTAGATCATGGCGGGGATTTCTTTATTGACAATGTCCTGTTTTAATGGGATGACAGTAGGGTACGTGTGAGGTTTGGTGCACCCTAGAACCGGTTTAAACCTCCAGTGGCCTACTTTGTCGCTGACCGTTCCAAGGCGGTAGCCCTATTGTCAACCCTTTTGTGTTTGTGATGGCGTTTGCTTTTATTATTACTTTTGCCTTCTTGTTTGTCGGTTTGCATGTTTGTTTCTGTGTTTTGTGGTTGACTGTCCTCCTTGAATGCTACTTTCCCTGTCCGATCTTTTTATATTTCGTTATATTTCTCTGACAGACTGCAATAGTCCTCATACGTACTTGTTGCAGTTATAAATTAATATAATATGTTATACATTCTAAGTATAAAATTGCAAAGGGCAATAACTCTAATTTGAACGAAGAAAGAGTTACGTTTATTGCACTCGGCACTTCCTCTCACTGACCACTATCATTGTGTGAAGTTTCATTGCAGTCCCATAAGTAGTGTTGATGGTATGATTCGGACAAGAAAGGGACGGACGGAAGAGAAGTGCGGACGGACGGACTGACGGAAGGACTATATGCTCCGCTGCAAATTTCTGGGAGCATACAACAGATTTATAAATACTCGTTATTGTCAATTAGATGGACGATTGGACGGACGGACGTACCAGTAAACAGACATATCACCAGCTATATAGATATGTATATATACCAATTTTCACAATAGGTAGTGTGGCCATGTCAGTCAGCAAGGTTTCAATAGCAGGATCGTCGGGATCATAGAGAGGATACTGGTGAATATTCCCGTGAAACATCGGCCAAATGGGTAATACTGACGAGTTGCCTTCGCTGAAGGTCATACATGAAACGAAAGAACGAATAACACACATGCACCACAAATGACACTATTTATTCATATTAAAGGTGTGAGGCATGGTGGAGATTTTCAATATTATAATGAAAATGCTGTGAACGATTGTTGAAAAATTAAAAAGTTTTTTTAAAAAGTAGTAGTAGTATAGTAGTAGTAGTAGTAGTAGAAGTAGTAGTAGTAGTAGTGGTGGTAGTAGTAATAGTAGTGGCAGTAGTGGCAGTAGCGGCAGCAACAGTAATAGCAGTATCAGTATTAGTAGCAGCAGCAGCAATTGTAGTAGTAGTCGTAGTTGCAGCAGTAATAGTTGTAGTATTAGTAGAAGGAACGAATAACACACATGCAACACAAATGATAACAGTTGATGTTCATGTATTCAAGTACAGAATTGATACTAAGGCAATATTAAAGTACATGTATGTACTTTTAAAAGCTGTAGCAGTAGTATTAAACGTAGAAGCATAGTAGTAGTAGTAGCAGTAGTAAGTAGTAGCAGTAGCAGCAACAGCAGCAGTAGCAGTAGCCCCAACAGCAACAGCAACAACAATAGTAGTAGCAATATCAGTATTAATAGCAGCAGCAGCAGTTGTACTAGTAGTAGTAGTCGTAGTAGCAGCAGTAGTAGTAGTAGTAGTAGTGGCAGTGGTATAGGCAGTGGTAGTGATAGTGGTAGTGGTAGTGGCAACAGCAGTAGCAGTAGTAGTTGTAGTAGTAGTAGTAATAGCCGTAGTAGTAGCTGCAGTAGCAGTAGCAATAGCTTTATAGTGATGTCAGTAGCCACAATAAAGCAGCAGCAATAGTAGTTCGAACTAAATAAAATCTTGATTTATACCTGAATAATGGTTTTCCTATTTTCGTTAAATGTCTAGTTAACTGTGACATGGTCATATTCCAGAAATAATTGGAGAAAAATGATTCATTTAACTTTCTCAGTTGTACTATCATAGTGTCTATTGTTTCGTCTTTCATAATTATAGACGCTTTTATATCAGTTGGCAAAATTCTGCCTGATTCTTCACTCACTGCCGTAACTGTTATATTGTCATCTAATTTGAATGGGTGTTTCAAGTGTATATACAGTAGGCCTATACTTAATAGATACGCGCATGCTGAAACGAAACGTATTGTATTATTGTTATGTAACATCTTCGACATCTTCTTAGATCTACACAACGTCTGCATCTTGAGCTTCATTGCTGTAGTAAACTGACCAGTTGGAGTAATGAATCTGCACAGGACCTGAAAATAATATAACACATACGAATTGTATGAATAACTATATGTGATACCTGCTAGAGTGTACACATTCCTGTACAATTGCAACTGAACTAGTAGATTACCAACATAATTAATAACTCTGTCTTGTATCAATCAAATCATTCAACATTACAATTGCAGAGTATAGATGTCAATAGAAATAATGAATTACTGTTGGCGTCAATCAAAGTCTGTAACACTACCAGACCCTTTAATAAGTAATAATAATGTGTGTAAATATGAAACTAATTGGAAGCGTTTTGGAGATAATTAAACTCATATCTTGGCTGTATAGTTAGTGAGCTACAGGTGAAGAGGAACTGCTAGACGCGAATAGACGCTAATCGTTTACCTATAGCTAATTGGAACTACGGTACCACGTTATCAACAACAGGTGTTCGGAATTACCTATAGGGAATTTACCTGCTGATATCCTACGGAGTATATTAACCTGGACAGATTAATAAACTCTATGCATACAACTTTAAAGGGACTTGCGGTTATCTAACATGGTAGACAAACAATATGAGATGATGCCATGGAACACGTTCTTCTGAGGGCCGATGGCGTAAAGTTTGGTGGAGCCAAACTGGACAATCCATGACGATACCGGGACAACGATGGCAATGGACATGGCCATATACATAGACGCTTTGCAGTGATTCTTGTGACAAACTTTTGTGCCGTAGCATTTATATTTACCGTGGATTTGCATTATTTCTTCTACGTTTAACTGGGTTTAAGTATATGTTATACGGTGAATAATTTATTCTTACAATAGTCAAAGAACTCTATTAGAGCTTTTATAATTTCATTATAACATTTTAAATTAAATATGAGAGGAATTTGTAACACTACCAGACCCTTTATTAAGTAATAATAATAGTTTAATAACAAGTGGCAGATTTATCTCGCAGTTAATAGTAAATGACCATTATTCTACAATTTGGGATTATCTTAGCAGATATAATATTATCTTACTGAGGTATATCGTAGGTGGGGATACTTTACTAGACCAATTGAATAAAGGTGTAGTAATCCAATAAGATGATTGCACGTGGGTGCAGGTATATACTGGGATGTTTACTAGCCAGAGTAGATTGTGTAAGAAAATGTAAGGATCTGGGAGATTGTTAGAGATTTTTTGGAAAGTAGAGTCTGTTAGAATTAATATACCACTGCACGATCAGACATTAAAATGGCTTTAAAGATTATTAAAGCGTGTATTTAAGAGTCTGGACTTGTTATTTATTAATGCCCTGGTGACATAGTGGCACAAGTCCTCCAAATTACAACTGTACAAAAAGAGTACCAACATAAACAATGAATTACAGTTGGCGTCAATCAAAGTCCTCTAAATTACAACTGAACGAAAAGAGTACCAACATAAATAATGACTTACTGTTGCCGTCAAATACCTCTAAATTGCAACTGAACAAAAGGAGTACCAACATAAATAATGACTTACTGTTGGCGTCAATCAAATTCCTCTAAATTACAACTGAACGAAAATGGTGACGGCATAATTACTCGGTGGGTGACATCGAATTCTTTCACTTTAATTAAACCTAGTTAAGGAGCAAAAGCCAGAAGTGTTATTGATGGAATTATATTGAAAAACAGACATTTAACATATAGAATAAAATATCATGTTTTAACTTGATTTAGAAAAATGGTTATATAGAAACCACAGCACCCAAACGCAACGGCACGGTAGGTCTGCACCTTACCAGAAACAAAGAGCAAATTAATATACAATGTAAAGGACAATACACAATACAAACAGTGGTGAAGACATGCTTACCGACTTGGACTGGTCAGGAGGCAATATGGCCCATTGTTTAGCTTTAATCGATTCAATGCGTACACAACCCTGTCTTCAGTATTCAAATTGACAAGACGGTTTAAATAAAGCTACATCCCAATCAACCTGATTATAAGGAGGTCTCTAACAATAAAGTCAACATCCAGAGAAATCAGAAAACGATAAACGTATATCTAGAGGATTTTACACGAGTACTAATTTAATTACGAATTCTTACATGAGTGCATATTTAATTATGAAAGCATTAAACGTGTTGAATAAATTGTGTGATGCGAGGCCGGGCATCATATTAATTTTATCCAACGATTTAAACAAAATTCACCCCCATACACACCCAAAACCCTAGACCCTACGCCCATAATACAATAGGCTCGAAATAGGTCCTTAACTTCAGGCCCAGTAAGCTAAATGCTCATCTGTGTGCTTCCACACTGGAACATCAAGCCGGTATTCTAAACAGTCAAACTAAACAATCAGTCCTAGCACTTCCATTTAGTCCTTTTGAGACACTGATTCCAGGCATAAGTGCTGTTAGTTAAATACGGTTAAATAAAATCATTTAATAAATTATGTAAGTAGACCTAGGTCCATATACATAAAGCTTCTTAGCAATATCTTGTCAAATTTTGCCATTTTTCAAACGTCTATTTTATCGATTTAGGACATTGTCTCAATATTGTTAATAAGTCTATGGATCAATAAAACATACAGTTAACTATTTATCTTAACATATATAGATGGTTTGTAGTGTCAATGAGAGGTAATTCGGATATATAAAAACATGTAAAGCTCTTAAATTTTAACTGAAGAAATATTTTCCTCCTAATAAATACTGATACATTTGATCCTTTGGCAGCAACAAACACAATTAAGAGAATAAAGCAGCAGACTCGGTTTTATTGAGTCTATTCATGAGAAGTATTGAAAGAAGCAACACCTCTCACGCCCCCTAGCAGCGGCTTAAGCGGTATTCTACTTCTTATGAATACGGGCCCTGGACAATAGCCTTTGGCATGACTAAAACATCATATTTAAACATAGACTATTTACACTTTCTGATATTAATATATCAAGTTTTAAATTATAAGTTTGTTGTTTTTTTTTGGATTGTTTTATCATTTTAAGCATATCAGCCATTTCCAAATGTAATCTATTTAGTTTAAAAAATGTTTAATGTTTGTTTCTAGCAAATCAGCGCGAACTACATTATATTCTGTTTAAACGTGCTTGCTGATTATTAATAACGTTCTAAATATCTATTTGTTTTATTTTGCGAGGTTTTTGCATACCTTATTTCTACTATGTATAATAATTGTTGATTTAAGCCTTCAATATTTATCTAGTAAGTAATTTAGACTTATTGTTAGATATTTTGAATGGCCTTAAATCTAACCAAACTGTTAAAATCTTCTTTATACCAGCGCTTGTTCTTTTTATAATTGCTGTTACTGAAATATTTGCTTCTTTTTTCTTGCAAAAGTCAGTTAATAGGTTAACAGCCATGTGAATTCTTTTTAACAGCTGTACATGGCCGTTATTGATCAGCTCAGGTGTAATTAGCCCAATCTCACAATCCATTTAAAGTAGCTATGCCACATTTTACCGCGTATATATATAAATTGTATGGTGCTTTTCTTAACAAGAGGCTAAGTAATTACTTTGAAAACAATGATTTTCTCAGGGTGCCTAGAAGTCGAATGTGAATCAAGATTTTTTGTTATTACTTTCTGTATGTTTTCAAACATGATATGATAAAAAAAATGAAAAAAGACGCCACTGAATCTGTTTGCAATCTTTGCGTAGCTATCAGCTAAGCGTCTCAAAGCCAAAACAATATTTTGACCCCCAATGTTTACCTGTAATTATATTGACAGTCAACAACCAAAATGGCGACGGCGGAACATGCCATTTTTATAGGATAGTGTGACTGAAAAAATCAATTGACTAATAGCAGTGTAAATAATAAAATATAAGGGCAATATAGTATTTAACTACCTTTAATTTGCTAGATATAATGGTTTTCATTCCAAAATAAAAGATATGTATGATCGACTGCTGGAGGTGAACATTGAAAATCAACACCACCCTGCATAACCTAAATTTTACTTGGTACACCCGAATCCTAGGAACAGACATGCGCAAACGAAAATTTCTAAAAGTAACGCCGTCATATTGTTTTATATTTGACAATACAAACTACAGGGGTCAAAATGAACTTTAGGCTTTGTGAAGCATTACGGATGGCTATGGCAAAATTATAAACAGATCCAGGAGCGTCTATTTGTGTTCTATCTAAACATATCAGGTATGAAAACATATAGAAAGTAATAACAACAATATCTCAATTCATATTTGACGTCCAGGCACCCTGGAATACAAAGTAAATAGTTTTGTGAGAAATAGTGATAAAGTTTTCACAGCCTTTGTAGATCTGAAAAAAAAAAGCATTTGACTTCGTGGATCTGACATTCAAGAAATAAAATATTTCCAGCGGATTTATATTGTCCCAGATGAAAACCTGGTGGACGGGACTTGAAGACCTCCGATACCAAGGCCGTAGGCCCGCGGTTTCGATGTGTTTCAAGTCCGAAACACCTGGCCTTGAATTCACCAACCATTCTTCAAACTATTCGTTGATTTGTGCTCAAGTACTCACATTTTGTTCAATAATATTCCCATGACCTTCAAAGATAAACAAGCGTATGAAGTTGCTATTTATTAGTATTTATCATATTTATACATAACAGCTTGTTATGAACGTTTATATTTTAATTATGATCGAAATTTGCATACTTGGGCTTAAGTCTAAAAATATTCTCAAGAATGGTTGATGACTTCAAGGTCAGCTTTTTATCTCGCACAATATAAACCCGCTGGAAATATTTTATATTTTATCTGACATGGACTTTTATGTATTTAATACTCAAATTTTCGAGAGATTGAACATAATACAAACACATTCACACAATTTATAGTGTACCACTACAGGCCCAGCCTTGGTATTCAGAAAGAGATAAAATGGGGCCGATTAAGTATACAACGACTCCGTGAAATGGAGTGTCCATTTTGGGCAATGAAAGCTTGAGGTGATTCGATCAACTGTCTTCATAGTTGATAATTGACCACAACCTATTGATTAATGAGCAAATGCCATCACACGTTTCCTATACGAGGTTCACGAGGTTGGTACTACAATATGTTTCAACTCGTTATCGTCAGACCATCTACCTAGTTCAAAAAATCTGAACAGAACCTCTTTCTTTACCTCATATTTATAACTAAGGATTTCAAGAACTTTGAGCGATTGATCGGCTTTTTTATTTAAGAATTTGAGCTCTGGTCATAAATTCCGAAGCCTCGATCGCATCTAAAAGAACATCTCTTGTCCCTACTCATCCACGTTCGATCTGTCCTGGAATTCACCAAGATTTGAGCTCAAGTATTCAAATTTCGTTCTGAAATATTCCCATGACCTTTAAAGATAAACAATCGTATGCAGTTTTCTATTTATTAGTATGTATCATAAGTATACGTAGCAGCTTGTTATAAAGGTTTATCCTTTAAACTTATAGAAATATGTGTGATTGAAATGTGCATAATTTGGATTAAGTCTAAGAATATTCTCAAGAATGGCTGGTGAATTCAAGGCCCAGCTTATCAAGCACGCCAGCTATGTTTCCTATTACTAGATCACAAATTAACGAACTCAACATCATGGATTACACTTCACCGGTGTAGTATGTTGTTTCAACTTCGTATTTCGCTGCTTGAACCAATCGTCCATCAATAGCTATAATAACATATCTTTTGTTCAACATTTGTTCATCTCGAACCAAGTCTCGCCGTATTGCTGCTAATCTAATTCACAACCCGTGTCTCTCAAAACCTGAACTTCCCTATCCTCAACATAACCTTGCTTCAAATCTTACTTTCTGTCACCGCCAATAGAATCGATAGTCCATCCTCCGCAATTATTGGGACAAAGATTTTGTTCGCCAGCTCCAATTGCCCGTCTTTAACACAATCTTTGAATGCGTTTTGATCCACTGGTTATGTCATACATAAAGCTGAGACTTTTCTGTCACCGGATGCCTGCCTCTTTTGGATATCTGTACTCCTCCAATTATCTGGAGTTTTTTTCATTCTTTGTAATCTCGCCTATATGGCTCATCAAAGCTCATTGCATAACCATTGATCTTCCTCTTACTTTCATCGTTATATTCTCAAGCTATATGACCCTCTTTGTTTCAAAGGGAAACATATCTTCATTTCACTACTGTAATTTAAAGTGGCTGTGGTTTGAACTCAGGTGCTGAGGTTAGTCAAAGCATAGGTTTGTTCGAAGAAATATTTTTTGAAGTACTTGAAGTACTTTCCCAGTTAACAACGAACTCATACTTAAAGCATATGTTTTGACTTTCCGGTCTTGACACCTCGCAAACCTTTCAAAACGCTCGATGTATGCATCCATACCATACTTATTTTCTTCAAACTTCCGTAGTTCCGAAAGAAAGACTTTGCTACTTGTTGCACCCGAACATCTACGAAAACACCAGTTCCAGCCCTAAGTTTAAATAACATAATCTCACGCTCTTGTTCATCTCTTTTCAATTCTACCTCTCGCTCTACCTCAACCCTCTTCGACTCTTGTTCCTCCCTCCTCCAACTCGCTTCGCGCTCTTGTTGCTCCCTCTTCAAGTTTGCCTTTCGAACTTGCTCTTTTTGATTCAATAATGCTTCTTTTTCCATGCACTCAGGCTCATTTTCTATGCGCTGAATATCAAGCCCCTCGGACTGCTCTTCATTCCACCTCTGCTGCCCTTCATTCCGCCTCTGCATATTACTTCACTATTAATATATGTCTATCTCTTTCTTTCCAACATAGGCCAACAGCTCTGAGCCCGAAACGCCCAACGAAACCCATTTCTCATAGTCCATCTTCAAAACCAAAATTTGTATTTCAACAACGAGAAATGTCTCAGAAAATAAACTAGTTTCAAACAAGCAGTCTCGAACCACCTCTTATATTAAACATAAGCTCAGTGTCAACGTTCCCGCCTTGGTTACCCTTCTCAGAAAGTCTTCAGGACGAGCCCCCAAATTGTCGAGTTGTAAGCTTGAAATAACCTTATTTATATTAATTCTGTAGCTCTTGAACTTTAAAACGGGATCTTCCTTGAGGTAACACTGTTTTGACTCGATATATGGGCCCAGTTTAACTGTATACTTATTTCGTATGTTTCTTAGCTATACAGCTCGAAACAGCTTCTTGGTAAACCATGACTGCGCCTGCTGAAAAGATAGGCGCACGAACTTTCGTTCCAAGGGTTTTTTGGTCATGCCCTAAATTGGCTTTCTCTTTCGCTGCAACTGTTGTGGTTGTTCAGTACAATTCTGGATGCATCCTCAGCTTTGTTTTCTAATTATGTATTTTATATAGCTTTAAACCAACATTTAAGTGTATCGTTTGCTAATTGCTCTGGATGTGGAATATATTTTAGAGATTTCCTTTTGATGGATTTTTCTTTTATTTTACCTTTTTTTCAATTTAGGCGTTGAAGATAGTAGAATA
>JAWPHD010016772.1:30000-48124 GCA_037043455.1 Cyrtodaria siliqua
ACATCACATTGAGAAAATACATTATTCTTGAAAAACAAATCAGACAAAGCATAGTTATATCATATAATACTAATTCACATTAAAACGATATACAGTGCAAATCGCATAGATAGCCACCTAGATACATGGTATTACTGGTAGACATATTAAAGGTACCCTGCTTCATACACGCAGTACACATATGAAAGGTACTCTGCTTCATGTGATGGACAACAATATAAAACGTGCTCCTAGATGGAGCTGAATAATAGTGGGATTTTGTCATTTTGAAAAACTGGACGCTGCAAATAGACTTAAGTAAACCTACACCTAAAATCATGCGTGAACGCGTTTGCACATAAGAATTAACATATTAATGCGTAAGCTATAGTTTGTAATTCGTATGCATGCTGGTTATGTTTGTTATATTAAACACATTTTAACAAAATCGATCGTAGATAAGTGTCATCTATTTTAAACAAAATCGATTAAAACGCTTAACGACATGAAATAATTACATTAAAAACTAACTCTAAACTAAATATCCAAACGATGCTGAAGCCAGTATAAGTTCATATATTTTGGTAATGCGGTAAAAGTCTTTTTTTATATTTATAGACGTCTGAATTTACATTTAGCCACCCTTTTTATGTTTAGCGGCAAATGTTTTTACATTTCGCGACGTTTTTACATTTAGCGTTGCTACAAGCTCCAATTCTCAATGCAAGACTGGCCAGACAGAGACCCAGACAAGCCAGACAGACAGACAGACAGGCCAGACAGACAGACAGACAGACAGACAGACAGAGACCCAGACAGGCTAGACAGACAGACAGACAGTCAGACAGACAGAGTGCCAGACAGAGACCCAGACAGGCCAGACAGACAGAGACACAGACAGACAGACAGACAGACAGAGGGCCAGACAGAGGGCCAGACAGAGAGCCAGACAGGCCAGAAAGAGACCCAGACAGGCCAGACAGACAGACAGACAGACAGCCAGACAGACAGACAGCCAGACAGCCAGACAGACAGACAGACAGGCTAGACAGAGAGGCAGACAGAGACCCAGACAGGCCAGGCAGAGAGCCAGACAGAGACCCAGACAGGACAGACAGACAGACAGACAGACTTACAGACAGACAGAGAGACAGAGGTCCAGCCAGAGAGCCAGACAGAGAACCAGACAGGCCAGACAGAGACCCAGACAGCCCAGACAGACAGGCCAGACAGACAAAATAGTTTAAAACAGATAACACATATGAATCAAAGGTTGATATACTGATTGGGACTTCCATGTGTTTCGTTAGACTAAACAAAGAATTCATCGCTCGAACTGCTACACTAGATAATGTATTTGTTGCATGCGTAAAAGAACCTCCACTATATAGTGCCACTCCTTGACAGTTACAAAAAAAAATCTAATTCATTGCCATCATAAGTCCATTTATATTCCTTACTTAGGACACTCCCTTTTTGGGAATAAAAACAACAATCTTTGTCTTGTCTACATTAACTGTTAGATTCTACTTAAAACTGTACATCTGTGAATTGTTTAATGATTCTTATAAAGCCTCTTTTATTTCCAATATAATATCACAGCATCATCAGCAAATAATAAAAGATATATGGAGAATTGTTCGAATGGCATTCCTATATCATTTAAGAAAGGAGAAAACATGATTGGCGAGGTTATCTCCCCTTGTAATAGACCGACATCACATTGAGAAAATACATTATTCTTGAAAAACAAATCAGACAAAGCATAGTTATATCATATAATACTAATTCACATTAAAACGATATACAGTGCAAATCGCATAGATAGCCACCTAGATACATGGTATTACTGGTAGACATATTAAAGGTACCCTGCTTCATACACGCAGTACACATATGAAAGGTACTCTGCTTCATGTGATGGACAACAATATAAAACGTGCTCCTAGATGGAGCTGAATATTAGTGGGATTTTGTCATTTTGAAAAACTGGACGCTGCAAATAGACGTAAGTAAACCTACGCCTAAAATCATGCGTGAACGCGTTTGCACATAAGAATTAACATATTAATGCGTAAGCTATAGTTTGTAATTCGTATGCATGCTAGTTATGTTTGTTATATTAAACACATTTTAACAAAATCGATCGTAGATAAATGTCATCTATTTTAAACAAAATCGATTAAAACGCTTAACGACATGAAATAATTACATTAAAAACTAACACAAAACTAAATATCCAAACGATGCTAAAGCCAGTATAAGTTCATATATTTTGGTAATGCGGTAAAAGTCTATTTTTATATTTATAGACGTCTGAATTTACATTTAGCCACCCTTTTTATGTTTAGCGGCAAACGTTTTTACATTTAGCGACGTTTTTACATTTAGCGTTGCTACAAGCTCCAATTCGGAGCGCAATTCGCGGGGAGCTCCATGCGAATCATAAGTATACGCACAGAGCTTCCAAATGACCAAAGGAGTTATATGCGTAGGTTATGTACTGGAGATACAGACCTAGTTGCGTTCAAGTACCCCAAAAATGCATTCCGTTTGCGTTTCGTTTGCCTTCCGTTTGCTCTCCGTTTGCATTCTGTTTGCATTTCATTTTTATGAATGCATTTTTTAAAATGCAAATCTTTTGCGTTTTTGAATGCATTCAGCGTTTATAAAGAAAACTATGTCTTCATTTAAATGCACGGAACGAACGCAAAATAATGTGTGCGTTTAAATGCACAAACGGAGAAAATGCATTTGCGTTCGTCAGTTCAGCGTTTACCATGTTTACCAATCGCAACATTTCCTACGATTACACTACGCATGATATCAAGTCATGCGATTCTTACAACAAGTCGAACATATTTTTCTTCATAGTCATGCATTTATCATACACTATTCTCTGTTTGCTATGTGTGAAGCTAGTTCTTGATTCCTAGTTCCTAAGCAGTTACTACTTTCTAATTATTGTTTAAGCAGTCGTGAATGTGAGTATACAAACATGAAAAGAAGTCCTTATAAGGAGATCGTTGGTGATGATTTATATATACTGTTTATCCAAGCTTACGAAGTTTAAGATTTTCTAATTAGGAATAGAGGACATGCATCTTTCATCTAATTTAACTCTTTTTTTTATTTTAACGCGTTGAAAAACATAATGAAAAGCTATATACGAAACATAACGCCTTGTGCGACAAAAAAGGCACATAATGCCTTGAGATGGACCGCGCGATAACGCCCACTTACACCCACATTTTCTAAGATTCATAAGTAAATTGCCCTTGGTGAGTAAACGAATCGTATTGTTGTTGTTTTAAGGTCAGTAGTTAAAATGTCAAGGTCGTCATGACTGTATATGGATATTGTTGCGAGTAAAAGGTAACAAGAAAGGACGTGCAAAACCAGCAACCACATATTTTAAACAGAAGAAATATAAAAAGATCGGACAGGGAAAGTAGCATTCAAGGAAACAAACATGCAAACAGACAAACAAGAAGGCCCTCTGTCTAGCCCTCTGTCTGTCTGTCTGTCTGTCTGTCCTGTCTGATTCTCTGTCTGGCCTGTCTGTCTGTCCTGTCTGGGTCTCTGTCTGGTCTGTCTGGCTCTCTGTCTGGCCCTCTATTTGGCCCTCTGTCTGGCCCTCTGTCTGTCTGTCTGTCTGGGTCTCTGTCTGTCTGGCCTGTCTGGGTCTCTGTCTGGCACTCTGTCTGGCCTGTCTGTCTGTCTGACTGTCTGTCTGTCTGTCTGTCTAGCCTGTCTTGCTCTCTGTCTGTCTGTCTGTCTGTCTGTCTGGCCTGTATGTCTGTCTGTCTGGCCTGTCTGGGTCTCTGTCTGGCACTCTGTCTGGCCTCTATGTCTGTCTGTCTGTCTGTCTGTCTGTCAGTCTGTCTGTCTGTCTGTCTGTCTGTCTGGCTGGCCTGTCTGTCTGTCTGGCTGTCTGTCTGGGTCTCTGTCTTGTCTGTCTGGCTCTCTGTCTGGCCCTCTGTTTGGCCCTCTGTCTGGCCCTCTGTCTGTCTGTCTGGGTCTCTGTCTGTCTGGCCTGTCTGGGTCTCTGTCTGGCACACTGTCTGGCTTGTCTGTCTGTCTGACTGTCTGTCTGTCTGTCTGTCTAGCCTGTCTGTCTCTCTGTCTGTCTGTCTGTCTGTCTGTCAGTCAGTCTGTCTGTCTGTCTGTCTGTCTGTCTGTCTGTCTGTCTGTCTGTCTGTCTGTCTGTCTGTCTGTCTGTCTGGCTGACTGGCCTGTCTGTCTGTCTGGCTGTCTGTCTGTCTGGCATGTCTGTCTGTCTGTCCGGCCTGTCTGGGTGTCTGTCTGGCCTGTCTGGCTCTCTGTCTGGCCCTCTGTCTAGCCCTCTGTCTGGCCCTCTGTCTGTCTGTCTGTCTGTCTTGCTTGTCTTGGTCTCCGTCTGGCTCTCTGCCTGGCTTGTCTGGGTCTCTGTCTGCCTCTCTGTCTGCCTCTCTGTCTAGCCTGTCTGTCTGTCTGTCTGTGTCTCTGTCTGGCCTGTCTGGCTCTCTGTCTGGCTCTCTGTCTGGCTCTCTGTCTGGCCCTCTGTCTGGCCCTCTGTCTGTCTGTCTGTCTGTCTGTCTGTCTGTCTGTCTGTCTGGCCTGTCTGGGTCTCTGTCTGGCTCTCTGCCTGGCCTGTCTGGGTCTCTGTCTGCCTCTCTGTCTAGCCTGTCTGTCTGTCTGTCTGTCTGTCTGGCTGGCTGTTTTGCTGTCTGGCTGTCTGTCTGTCTGGCTGTCTGTCTGTCTGGCCTGTCTGTCTGTCTGTCTGGCCTGTCTGGGTCTCTGTCTGGCTCTCTGCCTTGCCTGGCCTGTCTGGGTATCTGTCTGCCTCTCTGTCTAGCCTGTCTTTCTGTCTGTCTGGCTGTCTTGCTGTCTGTCTGTCTGGCCTGTCTGTCTGGCCAGACAAACAGACAGGCCAGACAGAGACCAAGACAGCCCAGACAGACAGGCCAGACAGACAAAATAGTTTTAAACAGATAACACATATGAATCAAAGGTTGATATACTGATTGGGACTTCCATGTGTTTCGTTAGACTAAACAAAGAATTCATCGCTCGAACTGCTACACTAGATAATGTATTTGTTGCATGCGTAAAAGAACCTCCACTATATAGTGCCACTCCTTGACAGTTACAAAAAAAAATCTAATTCATTGCCATCATAAGTCCATTTATATTCCTTACTTAGGACACTCCCTTTTTGGGAATAAAAACAACAATCTTTGTCTTGTCTACATTAACTGTTAGATTCTACTTAAAACTGTACATCTGTGAATTGTTTAATGATTCTTATAAAGCCTCTTTTATTTCCAATATAATATCACAGCATCATCAGCAAATAATAAAAGATATATGGAGAATTGTTCGAATGGCATTCCTATATCATTTAAGAAAGGAGAAAACATGATTGGCGAGGTTATCTCCCCTTGTAATAGACCGACATCACATTGAGAAAATACATTATTCTTGAAAAACAAATCAGACAAAGCATAGTTATATCATATAATACTAATTCACATTAAAACGATATACAGTGCAAATCGCATAGATAGCCACCTAGATACATGGTATTACTGGTAGACATATTAAAGGTACCCTGCTTCATACACGCAGTACACATATGAAAGGTACTCTGCTTCATGTGATGGACAACAATATAAAACGTGCTCCTAGATGGAGCTGAATAATAGTGGGATTTTGTCATTTTGAAAAACTGGACGCTGCAAATAGACTTAAGTAAACCTACGCCTAAAATCATGCGTGAACGCGTTTGCACATAAGAATTAACATATTAATGCATAAGCTATAGTTTGTAATTCGTATGCATGCTGGTTATGTTTGTTATATTAAACACATTTTAACAAAATCGATCGTAGATAAGTGTCATCTATTTTAAACAAAATCGATTAAAACGCTTAACGACATGAAATAATTACATTAAAAACTAACTCTAAACTAAATATCCAAACGATGCTGAAGCCAGTATAAGTTCATATATTTTGGTAATGCGGTAAAAGTCTTTTTTTATATTTATGGACGTCTGAATTTACATTTAGCCACCCTTTTTATGTTTAGCGGCAAATGTTTTTACATTTCGCGACGTTTTTACATTTAGCGTTGCTACAAGCTCCAATTCTCAATGCAAGACTGGCCAGACAGAGACCCAGACAGGCCAGACAGACAGACAGACAGGCCAGACAGACAGACTGACAGACAGACAGAGACCCAGACAGGCTAGACAGACAGACAGACAGTCAGACATACAGAGTGCCAGACAGAGACCCAGACAGGCCAGACAGACAGAGACACAGACAGACAGACAGACAGACAGAGGGCCAGACAGAGGGCCAGACAGAGAGCCAGACAGGCCAGAAAGAGACCCAGACAGGCCCGACAGACAGACAGAGAGACAGCCAGACAGCCAGACAGACAGACAGACAGGCTAGACAGAGAGGCAGACAGAGACCCAGACAGGCCAGGCAGAGAGCCAGACTGAGACCCAGACAGGACAGACAGACAGACAGACAGACAGACTTACAGACAGACAGACAGACAGAGGGCCAGCCAGAGAGCCAGACAGAGAACCAGACAGGCCAGACAGAGACCCAGACAGCCCAGACAGACAGGCCAGACAGACAAAATAGTTTAAAACAGATAACACATATGAATCAAAGGTTGATATACTGATTGGGACTTCCATGTGTTTCGTTAGACTAAACAAAGAATTCATCGCTCGAACTGCTACACTAGATAATGTATTTGTTGCATGCGTAAAAGAACCTCCACTATATAGTGCCACTCCTTGACAGTTACAAAAAAAAATCTAATTCATTGCCATCATAAGTCCATTTATATTCCTTACTTAGGACACTCCCTTTTTGGGAATAAAAACAACAATCTTTGTCTTGTCTACATTAACTGTTAGATTCTACTTAAAACTGTACATCTGTGAATTGTTTAATGATTCTTATAAAGCCTCTTTTATTTCCAATATAATATCACAGCATCATCAGCAAATAATAAAAGATATATGGAGAATTGTTCGAATGGCATTCCTATATCATTTAAGAAAGGAGAAAACATGATTGGCGAGGTTATCTCCCCTTGTAATAGACCGACATCACATTGAGAAAATACATTATTCTTGAAAAACAAATCAGACAAAGCATAGTTATATCATATAATACTAATTCACATTAAAACGATATACAGTGCAAATCGCATAGATAGCCACCTAGATACATGGTATTACTGGTAGACATATTAAAGGTACCCTGCTTCATACACGCAGTACACATATGAAAGGTACTCTGCTTCATGTGATGGACAACAATATAAAACGTGCTCCTAGATGGAGCTGAATAATAGTGGGATTTTGTCATTTTGAAAAACTGGACGCTGCAAATAGACGTAAGTAAACCTACGCCTAAAATCATGCGTGAACGCGTTTGCACATAAGAATTAACATATTAATGCGTAAGCTATAGTTTGTAATTCGTATGCATGCTAGTTATGTTTGTTATATTAAACACATTTTAACAAAATCGATCGTAGATAAATGTCATCTATTTTAAACAAAATCGATTAAAACGCTTAACGACATGAAATAATTACATTAAAAACTAACACAAAACTAAATATCCAAACGATGCTAAAGCCAGTATAAGTTCATATATTTTGGTAATGCGGTAAAAGTCTATTTTTATATTTATAGACGTCTGAATTTACATTTAGCCACCCTTTTTATGTTTAGCGGCAAACGTTTTTACATTTAGCGACGTTTTTACATTTAGCGTTGCTACAAGCTCCAATTCGGAGCGCAATTCGCGGGGAGCTCCATGCGAATCATAAGTATACGCACAGAGCTTCCAAATGACCAAAGGAGTTATATGCGTAGGTTATGTACTGGAGATACAGACCTAGTTGCGTTCAAGTACCCCAAAAATGCATTCCGTTTGCGTTTCGTTTGCCTTCCGTTTGCTCTCCGTTTGCATTCTGTTTGCATTTCATTTTTATGAATGCATTTTTTAAAATGCAAATCTTTTGCGTTTTTGAATGCATTCAGCGTTTATAAAGAAAACTATGTCTTCATTTAAATGCACGGAACGAACGCAAAATAATGTGTGCGTTTAAATGCACAAACGGAGAAAATGCATTTGCGTTCGTCAGTTCAGCGTTTACCATGTTTACCAATCGCAACATTTCCTACGATTACACTACGCATGATATCAAGTCATGCGATTCTTACAACAAGTCGAACATATTTTTCTTCATAGTCATGCATTTATCATACACTATTCTCTGTTTGCTATGTGTGAAGCTAGTTCTTGATTCCTAGTTCCTAAGCAGTTACTACTTTCTAATTATTGTTTAAGCAGTCGTGAATGTGAGTATACAAACATGAAAAGAAGTCCTTATAAGGAGATCGTTGGTGATGATTTATATATACTGTTTATCCAAGCTTACGAAGTTTAAGATTTTCTAATTAGGAATAGAGGACATGCATCTTTCATCTAATTTAACTCTTTTTTTTATTTTAACGCGTTGAAAAACATAATGAAAAGCTATATACGAAACATAACGCCTTGTGCGACAAAAAAGGCACATAATGCCTTGAGATGGACCGCGCGATAACGCCCACTTACACCCACATTTTCTAAGATTCATAAGTAAATTGCCCTTGGTGAGTAAACGAATCGTATTGTTGTTGTTTTAAGGTCAGTAGTTAAAATGTCAAGGTCGTCATGACTGTATATGGATATTGTTGCGAGTAAAAGGTAACAAGAAAGGACGTGCAAAACCAGCAACCACATATTTTAAACAGAAGAAATATAAAAAGATCGGACAGGGAAAGTAGCATTCAAGGAAACAAACATGCAAACAGACAAACAAGAAGGCAAAAGTAATAATAAAAGTAACGTCATCACAAACACAAAAGGGTTGACAATAAGTCTACCGCCTTGGAACGGTCAGTGGCAAAGTAGCCCACTGGGGGTTGAAACCGGTTCTAGGGTGCACCAAACCTCACACTTACCCTACTGTCATCCCGTTAAAACAGGACACTGTACATAAATAAATCCCCGCCATGATCTAATCTCTAACCAACAAGGCAGCATCAATAGGCAATATAAGTAAAACACAACTATGCTCGTGTAAATATAATACAAAAAAACAATAGCCTAGAAAGCCACAGTGAAGGTACTCAATGACTTGGCAGAAGCCAGAGCAACAAGAGATTAAGGGCACGACAAGAAAGATCATAGACAAACATCAAACGCCACCGTCCCTATGTGCTTTAGGTAGGCGTCATCATAAGGTCCACAGCCTATCCGGTCATCGTACAATTAAAGAGGAAAGCATAGTGGCGAACTGTAAAAGGGTCCACCACCAAGCATGCAGTACGTTGCAAAATGACAGGGTCATAACCTCTTTTGATAAACTTTTTAACAAGTTTGACAAAGATAGTATGAAAGTGATCATGACCAAGAATCATACGAAGTTTATAAATCACATCACAATAGAAGTCAGGTTGTGATAGTCCTTGTCGCAGAAGAGTCCTTAAATTACTTTTATACTTTTTATCCAGATACCGAGAGGTGTCATTAAAAGCTTCAATAACATCTGCCTGGGTATCTGGTGAAAGACTCAAAATGAAATCTCCTTCATAACAAAATAAAAACAAATCTGTGTAATTGTCTAAACTGCCGTTAGTACAAAACGTTTTAATATTATGCCAAAAATGTAGTATTTTCTCTCGCGAATGTTTTTTAAAAAAGAGAAATTAGCTTGTCTTTAATAAGGTGATGTGGTAAGGTTGTATATAGTGTAGCGAAGTCATAAGTACTTATTGATGAAACTTGACCTTTCTTGAAAAATTTATCAAGAACGTCTCCTGAATTTTTTATCGACCAAAATAAATTAATCCCAGAGTTTTATCACAATATAATTTAATGTGATCTTTAACGGCAGTAAGACAAGAAGTTAAAAGTGTAGAGATGTTTGTTGTGGTGCAGGCACTAGAATTAGAAATAAAGCGAGCCTTATATGGATTTGTATGTAATTTATGAATCCAGTACATGGTAGGCAGTTTATTTTGCTTATCGTTTACACCAGCCTTGAAAGTAGTGCACCGAGTGATATGTGCGGAAACAACATCATCCTCAGTAGAATTAACTGGAGTATACGAATTGGTGTTGCCGAGTTCCAGAGATAAAACATTGACGTAATGTAGGCGTCAGACAATAATTACATTATTAGCTGCTTTATCTACTTTATCTGCAGGAACTAAAACAAATTTATTATGAAATTCCTGAATTCCCGATTTTATATTACGAAAGGAAAACCTAGGTCTCGGAGGTAATAAATAGGGGTTAGCATTATAAAAGTTAATACGTGTATCTATAATTTTAAGAATTGACTTTTTCCAAGTAGAAAGCGAGTTTGGGTCCGCATGTTCTCTACGACACCATTTTATACTAAAATCTTCAGTGGAGTGGGCGATCTGGGCACGACAGGCATTAAAATCAAGAATACACTTCAATTAGATCCAGTTTTCCTTTAAAATCCGATATAAAAATAAAGTCCAAATAATATTGGCAAGAGTCCCTTTAATCTAAATTGTCTCGAAATGAAATCCTTGTCTGTTATCCATATCTGACATGGCAATTAAATAATAATGGTCTGTACAATGTGTCTACTTCGACCACCACTGAACTATAGGAAATGAAGACGTAGTGTAATTATGTAACGCTCCCTAAAACCAAAATAGCTTCTCAGAATTAACATTTTAACAGGGCAGTCGGAACTCTATTATATGACTTTAAAGCGCTCGAATCCCAACGCCTCAACTCCTTAATACGAGTATTCGACATCCCAAGAGCAGAAGCCATTGCGTAGCGAGTGGGATTTGTACTTATCTGCATCAATCCCCAAGCCTAATAAGACCTTTCTAAGCAGCGAAGAAACTTGATAACGGGTAACAGGACATCCACCAAAATGACTAAATAGTTGTCCTGGACACGTTGGGCGAACCTTTAAATACGCCTTTAAACGACTAACCGGACGTAATGAAGAATGTATGGCCGGAAGCTAGATAACTGTGCCTCTACCTCATTGATCCGTCTTAGAATGCAAAATATGTATTTCAAGTACCGAGTTCTGCGAGGTAAATTTAACGCTAGTTAAAGGTAGTGCATATACTGCATTTAGTTCGGTATCTGTCACTAGTTCGCCAACTCCAAAAAAAAAAGAATATATGCACTGAAAAAATAGCTGAGAACATAGAAGCTTCGTAAGCCGATTTACAAATGATTGGTAGTTTCTTTATAACAAAATGTTGTGTTGCATCACATACATGTAACATTTTACACTTGAACCCAATGCCCGAAAGGTATAAACGAGCAGTTGATGGTGCACAACCTTTAAGAGATAGACGAGCTATAAAATCCATTAGTTGTTGTATACTTGGTGGCCATGTCGACTGCAATTTGTAATTAACCATAAACTCATTAAATACTCTAATTCCGGTTGCATATGCTTCCCTAGTATTGGCCGCCAATGAAGCGTCTAACAACCGGTCTTTCCGAGACTTGATAGCATAGCAAGGAAAGATGCCGGAACGTGTGTTGGGTGCCGCTCCGCCCTGGGTGCCAGTTGCTGAAAACAAACCCATTGTTTACGAGATATGGAATCAGCAATACAATTAAACCTTACTACAATATGTAATGCTCTGCACTGTATATTGAATAGCATAGTCTGCAACACAAGTGGGCGGACCAAATCCATCACTCTGCGTAATTAGAAGTCTTTTTATTTAAACTAGATACCAGAGCCAGAGTATCTGTATGCAGTAGAATCTTTTTACCCTGAAATAGACCACACCAAAAATGATTGGTACCAACTCTAGAGAGGTAATATCCTTAACAATATCTGTGTTGTACCAGACCTTTGGCCACTGAAACATGTCAGTGTGGCGAAAAGTATGCAGCGCACCATAGGTCAGCATTGCCTGCAGCGTCCGTAAATCCGGAAAATAGCAGGAACCATTAAACAAGCACGACATATCAACCATAATCTCATATCTTCCTTCATTAGTTTTGACACTCTTATAAGTGATGTAGTTTGGAAGCAGATGCCATTGCGTCATAAAACGTCGACAGAATTCGCGAGCAGCTGTTATTGCACGTGCACAGAAATTTAACGAGCCAGCCATAGAGATTGCACAGATTTCAGCGTGATTTTCTTTTCCCCCAATATAACTGTTAATAACTGCCTTAGTTCAATCAATTTCTCATTCGGGATCCTAACTTTGATTTCCACAGAATCAATATCAAGTCCTAAAAATGATAAAGTGTGAGTTGGACCAACTGTTTTATCATTTGCAATAGGAACCCCAAGTTCCATGCACTGCATAATTCACTGAATGTTAACATAAGACGGGAGGAAACACGTGTTTCCTTTTTACCGCCAAATAAAAAAATCATCTAAATAATGGAGAATATTATCTTTATTCATCCGTCGTCTGACTGCCCATTGCAAAACGGTTGCACATTTTCAAACAGGGAACAAGAAATGGAACATCTCATTGGAAGACACATAACATAAAAACAATTCTCATAACTTTGAAACCCAACAACTCAAAATCTATGAAATCGATTGGCAACAATATAAATGCAGATATTATGTTCATTTTTTCAAATTAATGCCCTGGGACCAAGATTACTTATCATTTCAATTGCTTGGTCGAAGAATTGAACTATACATTTATTTTGGGTCAATAAAGTGATTGACACTTGAACCCTTCGGATACGATAAACCGAAAATTACCGTATTTTTAGGCACCAAACCGATTGGTGAGATTCTAATATTTAGATAGGGTTTATCAAGAAACGGGCCTGCCATACGCCGCATATTTACTTCTTTGAAAACCAATTTTAATGCTTTATCTTCATTGATTTTAACCGAGCATAGATTGTCAGTCTGCAAACTGTCTAGGCCCAAAATACTGTACTCTAAAACCATTTAAAAACTCCCCAGCCACTTTTTTATCTGGGTATGATTCCAATAAGTTGCACAACGCTTTAATTGTAATTGGTGTTTGCCCGTGGGTTGTAATATCTTGACTGGTTCCTTGTTGAACCCCTAATTGGAACACTTGCTCTGTAGGATGGACTGAATGAGTATCCTGCAACGGCGGACGGGAATCGTTACCTCTGTTGAGCTCCTCCCCCTGCCCTAAATTTGAACATAGCACCAGAGTAATTCAAATTCTAGTTGCATCGCACTGATTGATGGTTCTCGGAGCAACGCATAGATTTATGTAGGTAAGTACAGGGACTCTTGCAGCACCAACCCATGTTATTGTAACCAAAACATTTCTTTAAAGGCTTCAGCAATCCTTGCGATGATTCCGAATGAGTGTAGTACATATATAAAAGCCAGAGTTCCTGGTCAACAACTTCCCAGGAATTGGAGGACTATCGCGCTTTCTTCAGCCTAAACTGTTCATCATATAGTTTCCAACCCAAACCCCCAAAACGAATTGTACTTAAATATTTTAACAGCCCTTGAGTAGCCTCTGGGTGAATAGATGTGAAAATACTAATATAGATCAGAAGTGCATCAGTCCATTGATTTATGTCCGATAAGTTTGACACTACACACCTAGGTTGCAACACAAGCTGCCCGTCTACCACCGACAAATGCCGGAGCAAACCCAAGTCAAGGAACTCCCCCATTCAATTTTTTTTGCTTTAAGCGTGTCCCAGTGTTGGCCCCTAACCCATCCCCAATACTCCTTATCTGCCTTGCATTTCTTTTGTCCCTCTCCCCCGAGCATATGGACTTTTTATATTATTTTTGGCATGATCCGAAACGAGTGGCAAATGGTTTAATGATGCTATTCCAGCAAGACATGATAAGGTTTATATAATATTATTTTTTATTATTTTTTAATATATATATGTATGTATTTATTTATTTTTATTTCATTTTTTTTCCGTATGAATCCTTAATACTGTCGTGAGCTTCAATAAATTGACTAAAATTAATATGCAAATAACATACCATTGTACCTTTCTATCTTTTTTTAGAACTATGTTAGGCTATGTCCCAAATCGACATCAACACTTTCATCTGACACTATTGCATCATTTTGACGTAATAGCCTTGTGCATGCAATGCCACCCTATATAATGCAATACTTAGGCTGTGCCAGACAATTCGAATAAACACCTCAAGTTTTATTAGAATTATGTTAGACTATGTTCCAGAAATCGACATCAACACTTTCGTTTGACACTATTGCTCATTTTGACGCGATAGCCTTGTACATGCAATGCCACGCTATATAAATAAACACCTCAAGTTCTTACTCCACCTACCTCTCGTACATTATTTAAACATAAATGTTGCTATAATTATATTTTTCTAGGATTAAAGCTAAGTTTTATCATCGCCTTGGCAAGGTCATCCACCATCCATCAATGTCCCGGCCGCTTTATCAACGATAAAACAAAACACATTTAGTAGTTTGCAAATATATATACAGCATTATTTTATTTACTTTTTATTCGAATAATTATATTAGTCTTATCTAAATTAGTATATACGACAGATTAAACCATCCGTTGGATGAATAATGTAAAAAGAAATCGATGTACCCATTGACCGACACATCGCGAAAAACGAAGTAAATTTCTATCTGTAGCCATCGTAACAAAAATACGGCCATTTCCAACATAAGCGGGGGACACCGACATGTAAAAAACATTCAACAATAATACTTGATGCGTATTAACAACAATTGGTTTCGTTATAGCATTTAAATATCGTGATTTTTAGAAACAAAAAACAGGCCGATCTGTAGAAAAATGGTTGTCTTGGATCAATCAATTTCTCATTCGGGATCCTAACTTTGATTTCCACAGAATCAATATCAAGTCCTAAAAATGATAAAGTGTGAGTTGGACCAACTGTTTTATCATTTGCAATAGGAACCCCAAGTTCCATGCACTGCATAATTCACTGAATGTTAACATAAGACGGGAGGAAACACGTGTTTCCTTTTTACCGCCAAATAAAAAAATCATCTAAATAATGGAGAATACTATCTTTATTCATCCGTCGTCTGACTGCCCATTGCAAAACGGTTGCACATTTTCAAACAGGGAACAAGAAATGGAACATCTCATTGGAAGACACATAACATAAAAACAATTCTCATAACTTTGAAACCCAACAACTCAAAATCTATGAAATCGATTGGCAACAATATAAATGCAGATATTATGTACATTTTTTCAAATTAATGCCCTGGGACCAAGATTACTTATCATTTCAATTGCTTGGTCGAAGAATTGAACTATACATTTATTTTGGGTCAATAAAGTGATTGACACTTGAACCCTTCGGATACGATAAACCGAAAATTACCGTATTTTTAGGCACCAAACCGATTGGTGAGATTCTAATATTTAGATAGGGTTTATCAAGAAACGGGCCTGCCATACGCCGCATATTTACTTCTTTGAAAACCAATTTTAATGCTTTATCTTCATTGATTTTAACCGAGCATAGATTGTCAGTCTGCAAACTGTCTAGGCCCAAAATACTGTACTCTAAAACCATTTAAAAACTCCCCAGCCACTTTTTTATCTGGGTATGATTCCAATAAGTTGCACAACGCTTTAATTGTAATTGGTGTTTGCCCGTGGGTTGTAATATCTTGACTGGTTCCTTGTTGAACCCCTAATTGGAACACTTGCTCTGTAGGATGGACTGAATGAGTATCCTGCAACGGGGGACGGGAATCGTTACCTCTGTTGAGCTCCTCCCCCTGCCCTAAATTTGAACATAGCACCAGAGTAATTCAAATTCTAGTTGCATCGCACTGATTGATGGTTCTCGGAGCAACGCATAGATTTATGTAGGTAAGTACAGGGACTCTTGCAGCACCAACCCATGTTATTGTAACCAAAACATTTCTTTAAAGGCTTCAGCAATCTTGCGATGATTCCGAATGAGTGTAGTACATATATAAAAGCCAGAGTTCCTGGTCAACAACTTCCCAGGAATTGGAGGACTATCGCGCTTTCTTCAGCCTAAACTGTTCATCATATAGTTTCCAACCCAAACCCCCAAAACGAATTGTACTTAAATATTTTAACAGCCCTTGAGTAGCCTCTGGGTGAATAGATGTGAAAATACTAATATAGATCAGAAGTGCATCAGTCGATTGATTTATGTCCGATAAGTTTGACACTACACACCTAGGTTGCAACACAAGCTGCCCGTCTACCACCGACAAATGCCGGAGCAAACCCAAGTCAAGGAACTCCCCCATTCATTTTTTTTTGCTTTAAGCGTGTCCCAGTGTTGGCCCCTAACCCATCCCCAATACTCCTTATCTGCCTTGCATTTCTTTTGTCCCTCTCCCCCGAGCATATGGACTTTTTATATTATTTTTGGCATGATCCGAAACGAGTGGCAAACGGTTTAATGATGCTATTCCAGCAAGACATGATAAGGTTTATATAATATTATTTTTTATTATTTTTTAATATATATATGTATGTATTTATTTATTTTTATTTCATTTTTTTCCCGTATGAATCCTTAATACTGTCGTGAGCTTCAATAAATTGACTAAAATTAATATGCAAATAACATACCATTGTACCTTTCTATCTTTTTTTAGAACTATGTTAGGCTATGTCCCAAATCGACATCAACACTTTCATCTGACACTATTGCATCATTTTGACGTAATAGCCTTGTGCATGCAATGCCACCCTATATAATGCAATACTTAGGCTGTGCCAGACAATTCGAATAAACACCTCAAGTTTTATTAGAATTATGTTAGGCTATGTTCCAGAAATCGACATCAACACTTTCGTTTGACACTATTGCTCATTTTGACGCGATAGCCTTGTACATGCAATGCCACGCTATATAAATAAACACCTCAAGTTCTTACTCCACCTACCTCTCGTACATTATTTAAACATAAATGTTGCTATAATTATATTTTTCTAGGATTAAAGCTAAGTTTTATCATCGCCTTGGCAAGGTCATCCACCATCCATCAATGTCCCGGCCGCTTTATCAACGATAAAACAAAACACATTTAGTAGTTTGCAAATATATATACAGCATTATTTTATTTACTTTTTATTCGAATAATTATATTAGTCTTATCTAAATTAGTATATACGACAGATTAAACCATCCGTTGGATGAATAATGTAAAAAAATCGATGTACCCATTGACCGACACATCGCGAAAAACGAAGTAAATTTCTATCTGTAGCCATCGTAACAAAAATACGGCCATTTCCAACATAAGCGGGGGACACCGACATGTAAAAAACATTCAACAATAATACTTGATGCGTATTAACAACAATTGGTTTCGTTATAGCATTTAAATATCGTGATTTTTAGAAACAAAAAACATGCCGATCTGTAGAAAAATGGTTGTCTTGGATCAATCAATTTCTCATTCGGGATCCTAACTTTGATTTCCACAGAATCAATATCAAGTCCTAAAAATGATAAAGTGTGAGTTGGACCAACTGTTTTATCATTTGCAATAGGAACCCCAAGTTCCATGCACTGCATAATTCACTGAATGTTAACATAAGACGGGAGGAAACACGTGTTTCCTTTTTACCGCCAAATAAAAAAATCATCTAAATAATGGAGAATACTATCTTTATTCATCCGTCGTCTGACTGCCCATTGCAAAACGGTTGCACATTTTCAAACAGGGAACAAGAAATGGAACATCTCATTGGAAGACACATAACATAAAAACAATTCTCATAACTTCGAAACCCAACAACTCAAAATCTATGAAATCGATTGGCAACAATATAAATGCAGATATTATGTTCATTTTTTCAAATTAATGCCCTGGGACCAAGATTACTTATCATTTCAATTGCTTGGTCGAAGAATTGAACTATACATTTATTTTGGGTCAATAAAGTGATTGACACTTGAACCCTTCGGATACGATAAACCGAAAATTACCGTATTTTTAGGCACCAAACCGATTGGTGAGATTCTAATATTTAGATAGGGTTTATCAAGAAACGGGCCTGCCATACGCCGCATATTTACTTCTTTGAAAACCAATTTTAAT
>JAWPHD010016773.1:0-48122 GCA_037043455.1 Cyrtodaria siliqua
ATGTATAATTCAATAAAAAAATAAGATTTCAATATGCTTCGTTATTTTACCATTTTATTATTGGTGCAATATTCTAAAGAGATAGTAATATGTAAAAACAATTTGCTTTGAACTATTCTAATAATTAAAGGGACACTGTCCGTAAGTAAGCAGATATTGAGCATAACCAAATAACTGTCTGACTTTTATTCAGTGAAATGTATACATGAAAACATGAGCATAGACACTAAGAAGTCTGTAGTAATACATTCGTGAGTTTGGAAAAAAAAGAAGTTTAAATTATTATTTGTAAATAAAGTGGGACCCACCGTATCTACCTTTTCTGCGATCACGTGACTTCCATTAGCGCATTAGGTTCTGACCATAGTATTTAGGGCGTAATATGTATAGCCCGCTTAGCTCAGTTTGGAGCTAGGTCGACTACTTTACGTTCACTATTATTACCGCGACTTTAATTTTAGTTTGGGCTGCGAGTTCAAACGCCCGAAATGTTTTCTCTTTTTTGTTGTACCGCGACTGAATTCCATCAAACAATCCTGCTTTAATTAGTAAATATTCAGTAATGTTTGGTATGTAATGTTTGCGAACATAATTAGTGGTGTATGTTTTATAAGCTAAAAGTTACGGACAGTGTCCTTTTAACATTATGATTAAACAAATGCAAGTTACATGAGTTAAGAGAAAAAATAACGGGACGCCGCGAAAAATATATATGATTATAAAGATTTAAAAAAATCAAGATTGCCCTGTGTCCCTTTAACCTACTTGTTGTCTCAGATTTTTAAATACTTTTACCATTTATTCAATACCATTTTACTACAAGCAGTCTGCGCGGTGAAGTGCGTGACCTATACAGGGACGCCGCGAGTTTTTAAAAAAGCTCAGACCAATAAAGAGCCATTAAGATAATCACTGTTATCTTTTGAGGTTATATTGTCTGGGTATCTAAAGTTCATACTGTGGTCAAGGCCTCACAGAAGGGACATGAGTAATTAGTGAAGATAGGGACAGTGCAGTGTTAAGTAACAGATTAAACATGTGAGGGTCACTTTAGTATTTTTTTATGTTGAAACATAACTATTTCTCATGTGATAAAGTGAAAATGTATCTATATGAAAATAGAATTATGCTCATACGGCTATCAAATCTAATGATTGAATTATGCTCGTATGCAATCAAATCTAATGATGGAAACAAATAAATTGCTAAACAAGTAACTTAGAGCTTCACAACTGCCACTGAATTATAATTAATAATATAACGCGAAAGCGAGGATTTTTTCTCTCGAATTTATGAATTCCGCATTTCTGTCATTATTTGCTGGCAACATCGATGTTCTAACAAATTATCGCTTGTCAGAGTTTCACAATTATGAATAGTACCCTTTGGAAACAGTTGTAACTCTAACATGTCTAAGCTGGTGAAAATGTTCTAACACTATGTATTGAAGCTTAAAAACACTATTTTTACCACAAATACATAAATTTGCATTCCTTAATTTTGAAAAACATACATAACAATGTAAATAGAAGATTGAATTTGATATTACCATTTTTAATTGAGTATGAAAAATAACCCTTGTCCTACTAAGGGCGACTACAATAGCATTTGCGCCCATTGTAAAACCAGAGTAACTCGCAGGCTGATCAGAGTTTACAATGTTCGGCTGCTTATCAGTCATTTTCCCCAAAACACCCCTTTGTAACATAAATGGAATGATCCAAATTACATTACCATTATACATTCATAACGGGCTAAGGGTTAAATTAAAGTTAACAAGAAGCCTTTGGGCTGCAGTATTTTAAACTCACCAAATGTTTTTCTCACCCCATTGGAAGATTAAAATATTGAATAATTCAATCATTAATGTTCTCTTACAAATTGCCGCCGTAAAAAATGTAAATTGGCACAAATTGTAAGTGAAATTATTACGTGTCGTCGAAAGTGTGTTCTGACAGACAGACAGGCAGGCAGGCTGGCAGATATTTCTATTGACTTAGATTTTTTTCATTACTTCTGTGATATATATCATAGGTACCGGTTTAAAAAAAATAAAAAAATAAAAAATTATATTCTATTAGAATATAACTTTTTTTTTTTTTTTTTTTTTTTTTTTTAAACTGGTACCTGTGATATATATAATCTTACATTCGTAACCGAGTATAAATTCTTTGGATAAAATCAATAATACACTATAACACATAATACACAATAATAATCATGTAAGATCGTCTATATACTTAATTCATTGGTAAAGGAATCATAACCTGGTCTTATTAGAAAATCTAGGATAATCATGTGAAAATAAGCTTCCACCACCCTGCCAATACCAATCAGTTAATGTACCACTGTTTTGAGAGATAAAGTAAACAATGTCCTGGGTTCGGAGAGGGAAAATGACCGAAAACAGGTAAATGTTTGTTTTTATTTCTATTATTCACTGATGATTTCTTTTTCCCCGCCCTCATTGCAGATGTCAAATTGTCTGACATCCAGTGTTAGGGGTATACATAGTTCCAATACGTCAGTCAAGTCCGATTAACACGTACTTTTCACAGACAGCTGGCTATGACAGTCGTACCAGAGAGACTGAAGTAACTCAAGTAAATGTATTAGTTTCTAAAAATGTATTAATTGTAAGGACTCCAAAATGAATTCCAAAATATTCACCCCATTAAGAACAAAAAAACATAACAAAGAACAAAAGTCAGAACTATTTATTAGTTTCTAAAAAGTTATTAATTGTACGAAAAAGTAAGGGAAACAATAAGATTTCAAAATTTGACTCCAAAATTGACTCTGCAGACCCTGAATATATGTGTATTATTTGAAATGAAATATAGTCAAACGGTCGTAATTGCAAAACCGAGGTAATAACACACTGTTTTAGTGGAGAGTACTGCAGTAACTTCTTAAAACAGACTTCACTCCAACATGCAATAATTATTTAACATTTTGTTACGTTTTTTTTTGTTTATATATAATATGTGATTTTTTTAAAAATAATATTTGAAAAATAAATTCAACATTTAACCAACTATAAAATGTAAATTAATGCACCAATGCGCATTTAGAATAGACACAAACTTGTTCAATCTCGTTTAACTCGTAGTTGCATAACTAAGCAACCGTGACGTCACCATCATATCAACACAATTTTAAAATATTTTTAAAAAAATACAGAAATCCCGAAGCCGCAAACTGTCTCCTGTACCTAATACTATATAATCTTCGCTGCACCATGTGTCCCTTTAACATATCAAAGTAAATTTGTATTTCATCGGATGAGGTCAATTTATGCATATACTATGCACACATAAAATTCGAAAACATTTGTATAGATCTTGAGTCCTAAAAAATATTGAAACAGCGGGTTTACTATCTGACTATACAAATCATAGTATTTGGCCTTCCTGCTACTTTCTGTTGTTTAACTAAGACATGTAAGACATGTAATACGGCGAATACATACATTTGAAAAAATTATTTCCTTTTAGCTCAAATTTGACCGAACACAGAGGTGTCAGAAATATAGAGACAATATTAAAAATGTACATGTGTTGCTTAGCATGCTCAAATCATGCTTGAAAACTAAGGTGCTAGCCTAGGTAGGTAAACGATGTGTATATACAATTAATGTATATTATACCACAATAGCTAAAATACACACTATGCATTGTGTAATACCCGAGGATATACACAGCATATGTTAGTTATTTTGGTATAAATAAAATAGAGCATGAGTCTTGCACGTGTACGCTCGTGCATTATTACTCGCTAACGCTCGTGCATTATCTCCCCGTACACGTGCAAAACTCATGCTCTATCCTATACGTGTACGATAGCTCTAATGGTTTTCCTTTGTTCTTGCTTATGATATAATTTTCATAAACCTGAAGGTCTGAGCCGTAACCGTGCTATAAATGCCGATTTATTTCAGTCGTGCTATAAATGACAGAGTTATACCATGTACACGCCCGTTGTTGTAATATAATGTTTACACAACCTATCAATTAAAATGCCAATTACCGGCACTCAATGGCTATGGTACAACACATATTTTTCTCGTATGAGATTTGGGCCTGAGGCCCTCGAAAAGTGTCATTCTTGTTATCGTCGACGTCCATACGTCCGTAACGGTATGTGTCAGTAAACTCTCTCTCTCTCTCTCTCTCTCTCTCTCTCTCACGTTTCTTGTATGCCCATAATTTAAACAAGAATGGAAAGGGTGTATACGATAGAATTGAAAAACAAAAACAAATTAATGTATAAAATGATATGGTAGTATGGCGCGTCTAAAGTATGCAATGGCCAGTAGCCTAGTAGTGGCATAGTAGCTTGAATGGAGTAACATAGCGTACTATAATAATAATAATAATAACAATAAAGACTTTATTTAACGAGAGAACTCATTTGAAACTAGTCAATCTACCATGAGGCCCTCAACAATACAATATATACAATATTTACAAGTAAAAATGCATTTAAAGTGGTATATTCAGTAAATGGAAATATGTTTAAATAGAACTGCAAGACTTAGTCATTTACTAATATATCGGATGGTGAATCCACTGTAAATACAGTGTTTTGAATTGATTTACAGATTGGGCATTTTGTATATGGTGGGGAAGAGAGTTCCAAACTTTAGAGCCTGAATAAGCAAATGACTTTCTGAATAACTCACTATTGGGTCTGGGGGAATATAGCTGAAGATTTGATGATGATCTTAGATTCCGCATATGGACATTTGAAGTTAGAGTAAATACGTCTTTAAGATAAGCGGGGCCTGATCATTAACTGTTTTAAACATAATGATTGCTTTTTGAAATATAACTCTTTCGGGAAATGTCATCCAACTGAGTTCGGTAAAAAGTTCCACGGAAGGAGTATCGAAATCTTTATATAGGATAAGTCGTGCAGCTCTTTTTTGGAACCTTACAAGTTTATCTTCGAGAGAAGTATTACAATTTCCCCATATCAAACAACAGTAATCAAGATGAGGTAAGATATAAGAATTGAAAAATAATTTGCGCATAGGTATAGAAAGGTAAATCTTTATGCGAGATAACAGGTATAACAATGAATTACATTTTTTCAGAACTTTATCAATTTGGGTATTCCAAGAGAGGGTATTGTCAATTGTAACACCGAGTATTTTTTCTTCGTAACTACAATTAATAGTTTCATCTTTGAACTGAATAGAAGGGGCATTATGATAAATATGATGTATTTTGTTCTTAGATGAGAGATACATTATTTTTACATGCGATTAGTATCGCACCATGCGTTGACGTTGATAAGGTCATTATTGAGTGAATTTGCAGCGTCGACAAGAGATGAATTAGAAGTTGAAAGCGTTGTATCGTCTGCAAAAATATCCGTGACTGTGTTTTCCATAGATAATGGCAGGTCATTGATGTAGATTAAAAATAATAAGGGACCTAATACAGATCCTTGGGGTACACCCGATACAATGGGTGAAGATTCTGAAGTTATACCAGAAACCTGCACTTGCTGGCGTCTGTTATTCAGATATGATGAAAACCAGGAAAGTGCAGAACTATCTATTTTGTAAATTTTTAACTTTTGCAGCAATATAGTATGATCAACTAAATCAAACGCCTTTGACAGATCAAGAAATATAGTACCAACAATTTCATTGTTGTCAATGGCTGAAATCCAGTCATCTAATATTCGTATAAGGGCAGTTTGACACGAGTGATTTGCCCTAAAGCCAGATTGTCGTGAATAAAACAACCTATTTTCTTCAAGATGCCGTCTCAAATGTATACTAACATGACGTTTAAATATTAAAGAAATAACAGGAAGTATTGATATTGGCCTATAATTGGCCTTGTCGTTTTTAGGACCCGTTTTATGCACTGGCATTACTTTTGCTCTTTTGAATAATTGTGGGTAGATAGTAGTGAGTATACTGGTGTTAAATATTTTCGTAAGAATGGGGGCGATTACAGTAGCAGACATTTTCAAAAATCTGGCACTCATTTCGTCGGAACCGGTAGACTATGGGGAGGCTGTTTCACAGCAATAGACAATAACATTACATATCAGCAATGTTCCAGAAATATGAGGCGCCGTTTTGGTTTTTAATACAATTCAGTGATATCACCTTTTGTTTTGATTGATATCACTCATTCGAATAGGTAATATCACTGATTCATATTTAAATGAGTGATATCACCTATTCGAATGAGTGATATCAATGATTCGAATAAGTGATATCACCGATTCAAAACGAAAAGGTGATGTCACCTATTGAATGGTTATACTTAATGGACCCTTTGCGTTACCTTTTCATATGTTTGTGTGTGCGTGTATGCGTGCGTGCGTGAGGTTTTGGTTTGTTGTTTGAGGCGTGAGACGTGTTTTGCCTGCACCTGAATCTGGAGGAATCACACATAAAAATAACACTGGACAAAGCTTTATACATTAACAGCAATCCTTTTGACAATTTTGACGATTTTTACATATCGAACATAATTGGGTGGCCCTGAAAAGGACCGTTGTAGTTGAAGGGACTCGCCCTACTTTACGCCAAAGGTAAACAGCTCTTCCATAATCAACAAGTGAAAATTGGGGCGCAGATGGATTCCGTCATCCTTCATTAAAGCGCGGTTGGTTGCAAAAGCATATGGCAGAAATGTCACCCGTCGTCTGTTGTCGCGCCATTCACGCCGTAAAAGCCGGTTCAGCTGTATCCGGAGCGTCACTGCGTCTTCACTGCCCGGCTTGTCTAAAAGGGGGCCTCTGTAACCGTAGGCCTTCCGCTGGTATCGCGGGAACACACAGCCAATCAGAATTTTCGCTTGTGGACAGCGGATACAAACAGTTAAAATTAATCGTCTGTATGTCTCGAACAGGCTTTTCGGGGTGTCTTTCGGCGACGCGTTCGTAACATCGTTTGTCTCTAGTTGTATGTAGACACACCCTGGCTGCTGAACCCGGCAGGCCTCTTTGAAGTCGTTCCACTCTTTCTGATGCATCATTGTCTTTATTCTGGCCCCACTCATGTGGAAATAACGCCTATATGGATTCGACCACTCGCTGTCCCCGTTATCCTCCATCATCCGGCGGATGAAACTATGCCCGAGAAAGTAGGTCAAAATCCTGGCTGCTAATTATGACTAAGCGTGTGTATAGGTTTACCACCACCAATTACATGTAAACCTCCGAATGTAGTTCCTATAATAAAAAGTAATCCCTCCTTTTTCGATGGAAATGGGCATTATAAGTAGGGGAAAACTGCCCATTTCTATTCGATTTTGTGGTTATATGTATAAGAAGCGTATTAATAGGTTTTACTGGATCACTGATGAACATTTTCGAAATTTCGACTCTATGCTTACACTTTGTGAGCAATGAAAACAGTCGATCAATAAAAACAGCTGTACCTTTGACCTGTTTAGTAAACAAACAAGAACTTTCTTACATGTCTTGTGACCCCACGTTTTCTGGTTATTTTTCAAGTGGAAAAATAGTTTTCTATATGAAAATTACACTGCTGTATTATCCATACTTGAGTTGAATTTGCAGCAAATCATTAATACGTGACACTTTAACATTGGTGTCTACTGGGGAAAATAATTGGTGCTTTCATAGCTATAAGCGTTTATTTATCCTCGCTGTATTGCACTAAGCATTTTAGCGAGCAGACCTAGGTTTAAAATCTCATCCGAAGGACTGGTAAGGTAGGAAATACTTTTGAAATATTTCGATAATTAACACAAATTCGGTCCTGGCTGGGATTGAACGCGCAATCCCTGGGTTACTAAGCCGCAATGCTAACCATTACACCACGGCGCTACCTTTATGACTAAGCGTGTGTGTATAAGCCTTTATTTATCCTCGCTGTATTGCACTAAGCATTTTAGCGAGCAGACCTAGGTTTAAAGTCTCATCCGAAGGACTGGTAAGGTAGGAAATACTTTTGAAATATTTCGATAATTAACCCAAATTCGGTCCTGGCTGGGATTGAACGCGCGATCCCTGGGTTACTAAGCCGCAATGGTAACCATTACACCACGGCGCTACCTTTAATATGACTAAGCCACGGGTGCACCAGCTTATATAGCAAAGACCACACTACAGACAGTAAGCGTGACCAATCAAAAGTAAGATAAACCAAACACCAAAGCAACAAAGGCGACATATGAATATTGTAATGCAGATAACCTTACGATACAAGAACACAGGCAAGCGAATAAAAGTCACGTTGTTTAGAATAGATAATACTTTTGTTACAAATATCGTCTTTTTTCTCTTTTTTTTTTGCAATTTTCCCCATGTTCATGTGACCTTTATTAGATATATGACAGTATGACGATTTTTCATTTATGGTCAATAATAATTATTAATTTAATGTAACATGTGTAAGAAACGAAAAAATATATATTGCAGTCTCGGTTTGACATGTTTGATTGAGTCTATTTTTCTACTGTAGTTCAATGTGCTTTCTTGCATTGTTTGATAGTTATAGAAATTAAAGGGAATGTAGCGCCACAGCCAAACAAACTCTATTACTGAGAGTTCTGAAAAACTTGGAAAAGGGTGAAAGAATTATCAAAATCGGATGATAAACAAAAAAGATATGACCATTTAAAGGTTGTTCTAAAACAAATATGGGAACCGCCATTTTTAGAACTATGACGTCATAGTTCCATATTACCATATATGGAATATTAATAAATATCATTTAAAACGAAGAAAATCACTGCAAATGAATGATTTTTTTTAACTGGTGTTATAAATCATTATTGCCATTAAGTATTACATATTTTTCATACAGTTGATGTAATTTTTTCCCTATAAATCAGTAAATTTTCATATTTATAAATATTCCATATATGGTCATTTAGAACCGTGATGTCATAGCTTTCAAAATGGCCGCTTCCATATCCGTTTTAACAGAAACTTTAAATGATCATATCGTCTTTGTTTATCATCCGATTTTGATAATTCTTTTAACCTTATTCACGTATTTCAGAACTCTCAATAATAATGATGGTTTGGCTGCGGCGCTACATTCCCTTTAATATACATACTTTCACAAACATAATTTGTTTTAGAGTGAGGACTAATTCGATTAGAAAGACTGTGTTTAATTTGTATCACAACGTTTTTTTTCGTCATGAAAGTTCACTTACATATGTGTGCTAAATGCAAATACAGTCTTCTACAATATAATTTAAGTCTTCATAACTCTAAAACAAATTTGAATCTCCGGCTATATTTATCCCGGACTTAAAAACGGATATGGGTGTTAGACTGTGTATCAACATGATAAACGTCATTATAGTTTTCTTTATAATATTTCAACTTAGTATAAAGCATGATTAGTAATGTTATAATTGTTTCAATAGTTTTGTACCTGAACAAGATTACAGAGTTTCATAACATAATTGTTTATTAAACAACTCATTTCTATCACTCAAATAGTTATATATTATGTATATAGTTTACATTTAAACATAGTACATTTTAAAAGATATAACTCCTTTTGTAGTGTCCGCAGATCTTATTTCAATGTTACCCGTGGTAATTTTTATATTAGTTTTTTTGCTACAATTACCAAATATGTCTTACATGTTATATTAGGCAGCATATAGAAGTATGCATATTTTACCAATTAAATATGAAGTTTAACATTGACATTCCAGCTTTTTATTGGTGGAGGAAGACACCAGGTGAAAACCCGGGCATTTCTTCGTGCACGGGCGCGCACCTGAGTAGAACCACTGACGTTCCGTAAGCAAGCTGGATAGCTTGATACTCACATACTAAACAGTCCTGGCCCCATGTAGAATCAAACCCACAGCGGTGAGGGACATATGATTTCAAATCTAAGACCACTCGACCACGGACGACCCCAAGTTTATGTGAAGCATCATTATACGTTTGTTCGAATGGTGCACCTGTGGTCATAAATGCCCCCGCAATGGGGCTTATCAGTTTCATTTAACAAATCTTAAAATATCTTCTGAAAAAATACAAGATATAGAGCTGTGATATTTTGCATGTAACATCGTCTTATGGTCCTCTAACTAGTTTGTTCTAATGTTGACCCTGAGGTCAAATTTGGACCCGCCCCAGTGTCCTAATTATTCACACAAACTTTAATCAAGCATCATTTTTGATTTATGCTCCGGACAAAAAGTGTGACGCATGGACGCACACACGGACGGGCGGAAAAAGCGGCGACTATATGCTCCCCCATAATAAACAATCTAGTGTCTTTAGTTACAATATATTTTATATCAAAAACTAAGGTAATATTAAATGAAAAGGAAAAAACTGTGATGGGGCCTCAATATAATGTATCTGTGGTAATCAGTCAGCGATACGTAATCAGCTAAAAAGCATGCTATCATGGAACATGCTATCCATAATTTTTCAACGAATAAATGTGTCTTTAAATCATGAACATTTTGTTCCACTGGGCCTATATAAGTCACCTATACAAAAGGTAAGTAATGGTTACCGGCTAAGTACTAGGTGTTCATGCATTTGAAAGACCCGCGCACGTGCGAATTGTGACACCGAGAGCGCGAAGCGCTCGAGGTGTTACCGCACGTGCGCGGGTCTTTCAAATGCATGTACACCGATGTACGAGGCCGGTAACCGACTTACACAACGGCTCACAACCACACATGATGACAACAAACAAATACGATTCGGACGATTTCTGTAGTCAGGTCTTGGCTGATTATGACTCCGATAATGTACTTAGTCAAGCTTTAGACATGTATGAGGACTATGAAGATAATTGTTTTTTTTCCTGACTCAAAACACATATAGAGAAGTACCCGAAGAGGAAAAAAGATATTATCGACATTTTAGATAAATCAATTGACGTTTCCGACATGTGTGAACCAGGAGGGCCATCCATGTATGTCAAGTTGAAGCAACACGTGTCAATCAAGGTAATGTTCGTTATTTAAGGTATATCAAATATGGCTGCCATGTAAAAATGAACAAATCTATAAATATGAACGTTTCACTATAAACTACTGTACTCAGAATTAAAAATAAAAAATTGCAATTAGATCTAGTTGTAAACTCATCTTAATTTTTATTTTATGCATCAAAGTGAAGTTTTCTTTTCCACATATTAAAAAAATAATTCCATGAAAGTGTTCATTATTTAGGTTAATTTCAGATACACAGATGAAATATCAATACCAGATATCCCCTCCCTCCCGAGTTGCCTTTCGACCACAAATGTCTTTAATATGACTGCAAATTTGGATTAAAACTGATAAAAAAAAAAGAAAAAAAAAGTTCACAACCTACCACAAATTTTATTATAATTTGTATGAGATCCTAACAATAATAGTTTTAGTCTTGTTTTCTGATGGTATATACTGGCTATATAATTGATTATTCATTGAAAAATCGAATAGTCGAGCTGCGGTGTTCTCCGACAGCTCTTGTTTTGCACCTAATAGTTTTACATTCAAGATTCACATTCCAGTTTTTGGTTAAGACACCAGCTAGATGCAATAGACCATTGAAACCTCACACATGTTTACATCTACATGACAGCGGCATGTTCCAATATGAATTACATTTACCTACTTTTTCTACATGACAGCGGCATGTACCAATAAGAATTACATTGACCTACTTTTATCACTTTGTTCATTTACATTGCTATCTTACATTACTCTTTTAGCATTAAAGTTTTTTTTATTATCTCCATTTCGCAAATACCAAAAGCAATACAGCTTAAAACTTCAATCGCACTTACATCTATATTACATCCGTATGTTCCTACTTAAAGTATGTCAATATAAATGACCTTGACCTTCTGTTTGCACTTTGTGAGTTTTACATTCTAGTGTTTTATTATATCCATCACTCAGATACCAAAACCTGTACAGTTTTTGAACTTCATCACACTTACATCCAGTTGAATTGCTGAAAATTTCATTCAAATCGATCAACATTAAACTTGTTAAATTAAAAAAATAACAGTACTACCCCAAAAAGCAAAAGTCACAATGTCCAACATTAGCGGCAATGCACACCTGACATCTACGCATATTGGGATATACCGGGTATTAGTTTTGTGACTTTTGCTTTTGGGGGTCGTACTGTTATGCTCTGAATTTAACAAGTTATTTATTCAGCAAATCAACTGTAGATATTGTTAAATAGAATAGATGAAATTTGTCATTTATCTCAGTTTATTTCCCTGTTTTGTTTTTAAAGTCGTTCAGTGTATGCATGCTTAGTTGAGCTCTATTTTTTTATTTTCTAACGCAATGTCAATGGGATTACAGAAAACCGAACTAACCTAAAATCCTGGATTTAGTACACGGACAGAGGCCATCATTGTGAAATGTCTGAAAAACACTTTAAAATTCCACTTATATGATTATTAGTCTTTGTCATCGGAAGTAATCGGTGCAACCCACCGCTACCCCGCCACCACCCCATCTCTACCCCACCCCTCCCCACCCCACCCAAACCCAACCCACCACCCCCAACCCATCCCACCACACCCCACCCCACCCACCCCAACCCTTTTTTTATAACATCATGTTACTTCTTAAAAATTCATATGACACAGCTTTTTTCTGTTTGTTTGTCAACTCTTTCTTAAGTTGCTCCCACTAAAATCTGACAAGTCGGGGTTCTCAGCTTTAAAAAAAGTTGCGCCCCATGCCTTATCTCAAATCCTGGATCCGCCACTGTATATATACATAGATCACATGTATCCTTGTTGAAAACACCTTTATTCATTTTATATGAACACCTGTGCACGTGCGGAGGTCAGGTAGGTATACGATATGAACACCCGTGCACGTGCAGAAGCCATTCAAAAGTAGGTGTTCATGTTGGATACCGACCTGATACAAACAAAAGAGTCGTTGTGTAAATCAAAATATCGAGTTCCAGTTCAAACAAATTATGAAAGCATATCTACGGTCTAAAATTATAAAGTCGTAAGTGTTACGTAAGTGTTACTTACGACAACTGAGCAACATTCAGTCTGGTACCCGTTCTCATATCAGTTTGCTTAAGCAGGGTTTCATTCATGTCGTAAGTGAAAGCAGGTAAGCAGCCCGTTTTATGAAACATTGATCGTAAATCAATTTCTTTAAATGCTTCACTATAAATTACACTTTCCAAATAGACGTGATTTCATTTCATTTTCTTATACATGGTATATGTCTGCACTACGTGTACACATAATTGTCTACATTGAACATGTTGAATCCTTCGTTAAAAAAAATAAACGATTTTAAAATTTAAGACTTATCGTAAGATGTTTTCATAAAACAGGGCCCTGCTGCTGCTGGTGGTAGATACGACCTTAAAATGTATAAAAAGTTGGGTCTTAACTGGTAGATACGATCGTATTATGTTATGCTTGCATATACATGATATAAAATGTGAAACTGCTACGAGTTTATATATCACGACCTTCTTTTCTTTTTTCTTTTTTTTACTTTCTTACAGTCCAGACTCTATTGTGCCCATCTCGGTGAACCGTGAGGATTGTCAAGTATGTCGGTGGAAAGACTATAAACCTTCGAACTACACATTATTTTTTTTACTTTTATCGAATGGAATAACTTATATAAGTATATTGAGCATTGGGACTTATTATGTTTGTATGACCCAATATGTAATGATATATAAGGTACGGGGACATATAAAGGTTATGGGGAAATATGCATTTATATACGTGAAGAGCATGAAGAGCGTGCAGTGCGTGAAGAGCGTGCAATGCGTGAAGAGCGTGCATTGCATGAAAAGAGTACATTGCGTGAAGAACATGCAGTGCGTGAAGAGCGTGCTTTGCGTGAAAAGCGTGCCGTGTGTGAAGAGCGTGCAGTGCGTGAAGAGCGCGCAGTGCGCGCAGTGCGTGAAGCAGTGCGTGAAGAGCGTGCAGTGCGTGAAGAGCGTTCAGTGCGTGAAGAGCATGCATTGCGTGAAGAGCGTGCATTGCGTGGAGAGAGTGCAGTGAGTGAAGAGCGTGCAGTGCGTGAAGATATTAATTAATGATTAATAATACATTGTCATTTAAGTATATCAGGAAACTCGGTCGTAAATTATAAATTATCAATTATCGGTTGAAAATACCAGATCGTTTCGTTGGTATCAGTATCGGTATCAGACCGATTTGTTCTTAACGGTATCGAACTCTGGTACTGAAACATTGTCTTTAGACTAGATCGTTCACATAAAACACTTTTTCTGAGAAGTTGCATTTTACAGTTGTGAAGTTATAAGCATCACAACTATCTATAGAGGGTGAGATGGCTCAGTGGTTAGAGTTTTGACCTCTCACTCCGGAGGTCACGGGTTCGATCTCGCCCGGGAGCGTTCTCGGGGACTCTCAATAGAACACTCAATACTGGTTTGTGCCAAGGAAACGGACTCGAGAGAGATTCATACAAGCTTCGAGCTTTCTTCCCAATCGAGCTAAAAGAAATTAGAATAAAAACTAAACTAAAACATATCTATGCAATCGAGCGCCTTTGAGGATAAAGATATAGGACCTTTGTAGTATTTGGACCAGGGTATATAAAGTCATATAAAAATAAAAATAATGGACAAAATTTAAGTATCGTTTTTTAGAACCCAAGGTCTACCCTACCCGGTTAATTTGGTACCAGGAACATTAAATTCCAAACAAGATTTGATTTTAAAAATATATCGCGAACACACAAAGGGTCTGTAAAAAATGTTGCAAAGTCCATACAAAGTAACAGTTACGGACACATTCGAGTAACCAATAAAAAGATTATTATTTGTTTCGCAAACTTTCATTGTAAACGATAATTGTTGTTGATTGTTGATCTATTGTGAATTATCAACTGAGATAATAAGAGTTATGGTCGAATGTCATGGTTCAGCGATCATTATACGGGTTCGAACACTGCCATGGTCAAAAACTTCTTTTACAGAGTATATTTAAGGATTCCTATCCCTAATGAAACTCTCCGTTTGTATACTCTTCATTAATGCATTGATTATAATAGTTGATAAGGTGCTGTACTTGTACTCTTTAAAAAGATATTGGGTCGTCGGTTCAAACCCCACTAAGGCAAATTATATTTTATATTTTGTTCTTTTATATTTTCATTATTTTGCTATTTTTCACATTCTCAACACATATTATCACTGATACGTTGATACAATTTATTAGAATCATATCATTGTTACCAAATCTACAGAAATATCACAAGTTGAATATAGATAATGAATAAAAATCGTACATTATCAGATTGAAATATGATTTTATGAAAATCTAAACGGTAAACTTTCTTGATTTTGGTAAAAATGTTTAAAAGAGTGCTAACATAAAACTGATGTAAGCAATATTTGATTTCCAATACATTGAACTGTGATACTGATTCATTTTTAACCGGTTTTCCTTTTTTCATTACCAAAAACACAACAAAACAAAAACATTTGACCATAGTGATTCAGCGAATTTGGATCTCTAATAGTTTCTGAAGCCTTTGAAACATTATCAATTGTATTTAGAAATACAAATGTTTCTGGTAGGCCTAAAAGAGACAAAATGAATGCTTATACAAGTACACAAACGGTTCTGTACAGACGGACGAACACTTGAAGATTGCCTCTGTCTATGCATTTATTAATAGGATAGCACTACATAATAAAAAATATCTACGTAAAGATATTTATTCGAACTTTGCTATTAATTACGATCTTCCAAAAATTACCATTTCGGCAACCCTTACCTACTTAGGACGAACAGACAGACGGACCGACACTTGTACTTCAGCACAAGTGTTTCGCTACATACAATATATTAAAAATAATATATATCCGCAATGTGTCTGTACTAACGTTGAAAGTATGCCTAAAATCTACTTTGAAGAACGCAAAATGAGCAGGAAAATGTCCTATTTCAACGCAGTAGTCGTAGTAGAAGTAGTAGTGGTCGTAGAAGTAGTGGTAGTCGTATCGGTAGAAGTAGTAGTGGTTGCGCTGTTAGTAATATTTGTAATAGTAGCAGTCGTGGTAACAGTGGTAGTTATAATGGTAGTTGCAGCAGCAGCAGCAGCAGCAGCAGCAGCAGTAGTAGTAGTAGTAAAATAATGTATGCAATTTTTTCTGTTATTGTGCGCTCCTATTTTAACTAATTTTGTATTTAGAGGGTGATAAGCTATATACGGAATGACCATGCCTTTTCACCGTATAAAGCTTACTTTGGTGTGAGCCATATACGTAGAAAATATGAGATATATGCCTACATATAATACTATATTATTATGCGGGATACGCGTATTGTCATGCTTAGTGACTGACTGACATTTAATGACTGACATATGGTACTGTGTACTGGGCTTGGGTATTTATACTTAAAGTCACATGCCCGTCAACAACAGGCATGTTTTAAAATCAACAGGCAGGTTTTAAAATCGATGCACATCGTTTCTAAGTCGACGAACGATAGGGTATATATGTAACTAACCTATGTTGCGAATCCGCTCTATGACTACAATATTGTTATTGTTCGAAGCTTCTCATAAAGTCCTATGCATTACTGTATGGAAACAGCTCTCAATGAGCCAATGCTTATCTAATTTCACTGATTAGCTATAATAGCAATACAACCATTAATCTTATCAAGGACATCCTAGTTGACCACATGTGGTCCATTACGTCAATGCAGAGGTACTTTAAACAGATGTGAACTGGTCTGTTATTTATGAATCTGTCTTCGTGTTTGTATCATTTATACAAATACATGGGTACATTTCAAAATGTTTATATATTAGATGTAAATGTATATGCCAATTTTACAGATAAGACGTGTATCTGCGTGTAATTACGCATATTTTTTCATCAAAACGCATTAAAAAATCGTCATTAAAGTATTGTTTGGACCCATTGCGTTACCTTATCATATTTTAGCAAAAATTGTTTTAAGAATACGCATTAGTATTAAAATGTAAATTCGCAATACAAGTTTTTTCACGCGTACATGAAAGCTTAACTGGAGCACTGCATACGAGAGGTGTTCAACTTATAATTAAACACTTGTGTTTAAGATGTTATTTAATTTATATCATAACAAATGCGTGGTTTAATGATGTGAAACTGTCATTTAGAACGTATGCATTTAAAAATAATCTCCAATTTCACGCTGTTCGTTTTAAATTACATTTTGAATTAGGTGTACACTATTTTCTAGTTTTAAACCTATATGTTTCTGTTGCCGTGGTTAATTTGGTACCAGAAACATTAAATTCCAAACAAGATTTGATTTTAAAAATATATCGCGAACACACAAAGGGTCTGTAAAAAATGTTGCAAAGTCCATACAAAGTAACAGTTACGGACACATTCGAGTAACCAATAAAAAGATTATTATTTTTTCGCAAACTTTCATTGTAAACGATAATTATTGTTGATTGTTGATCTATTGTGAATTATCAACTGAGATAATAAGGGTTATGGTCGAATGTAATGGTTCAGCGATCATTGTACGGGTTCGAACACTGCCATGGTCCAAAACGTCTTTTACAGAGTATAGAAGCTTTCGTAATTTAACATAGTTGAATTTCATGTTAAATTTTTCTGAAATCTTGAAAATCGCCACATTTCAATAAAAGGCATATGACACTTTGTTTACGTTCAGACATGGACATAGCAGAATACTATAACCTTAAACCACATTTTAAAAGCATTTGTCTTAAAATTTGTATTCCAGTTATTTTTATAATTAAAGATTTTTGCTTCAAAATGTCATTCTCAACCTTTTTTTCAAAAATACGGATGCAGCAACATTAGGAAGCACATAATATTGCATGTCATAATGTTCATATTGAAGGAAGCATTAGACTTGACATTAAGATCAACATATTCGTCGAGAATTTCAAGATAGTTGATTCAGTTACACATTGAAAGTGTTCACTTATAAGTTGAACAGCTCTCGTATTTAATCAAAGTGGGTATACATATATTTATGTATATAATATACATATATGTAATCAAAGGGTGTTTATAATATACATACATCTGTAATAGAAGAGTGTGTATATAATGTACATGTACATGTATCTGTAATCGAAGTGTGTATATTATATAGTGTACATATACATGCATCTGTAATCGAAGTGTGTATATAATGTACATGTACATTTATCTGTAATCCAAGTGTGTATATAATGTACATGTATCTGTAATCCAAGTGTGTATATAGTGTACATGTATCTGTAATCGAAGTGTGTATATAATGTACATGTACATTTATCTGTAATCCAAGTGTGTATATAATGTACATGTATCTGTAATCGAAGTGTGTATATAGTGTACATGTATCTGTAATCGAAGTGTGCATATAATGTACATGTACCTGTAATCGAAGTGTGTATATGATGTAAATGTATCTGTAATCGAAGTGTGTATATAATGTAAATGTATCTGTAATCAAAGTGTGTATATAATGTACATGTACATTTATCTGTAATCCAAGTGTGTATATTATGTACATGTATCTGTAATCCAAGTGTGTATATAATGTAAATGTATCTTTAATCGAAGTGTGTATATAATGTACATGTACATTTATATGTAATCCAAGTGTGTATATAATGTACATTTATCTGTAATCGAAGTGTGTATATAGTGTACATGTATCTGTAATCGAAGTGTGCATATAATGTAAATGTATCTGTAATCGAAGTGTGTATATAATGTACATGTACATGTATCTGTAATCGAAGTGTGTATATAATGTACATGTATCTGTAATCGAAGTGTGTATATGATGTAAATGTATCTGTAATCGAAGTGTGTATATCATGTAAATGTATCTGTAATCAAAGTGTGTATATAATGTACATGTATCTGTAATCAGAGTGCGTATATAATGTACATACATATGTAATCAAAGTGTGTATGCAGTGAACATGTACATGTAATCGATTGATTGATTGAATTGGGGTTTTACGGCACACCAACACAAGAAAGGTTATATGACGCCAAACAGGGATGAACATGCCAGGCTCATCCTCCATTTACATCTAGATAAAATATGGAGCATGGGCATAGAACCTTTTAACCTGCAGAACTGCAGAGTTGCTGCAAATTCTATTTTTGACACTCCATTTAGGATGGAGCCACGTTTCCACATTTGCATATGCAATGTCATTAAGAAAAATGACAAGTGGAAGGGGGTGGGGTGGGGTGGTCCTACCCCTCTGCCTCTAGCGGGATTTGCAGTGGTTGTAGTCTACCCCGGCAACCACACGGGGATGTATCTGTAATCGAAGCGCATATATAATGTACATGTATTTATAATCAAAGAGTGTGTATATGTTGAAATCATGTGATAAACGTCACAGACGGGCAATGACAGGATTAATTTATTGTTACAAGAATATGTATATGAAATGTACCGCATATAATAAATGCGGAAAATGGTGCTTTTCTCAGGAGTGTTTATTAGGATCGCAAACATTGCCGAAAATGAGATACATAAGATACAACGGCTTGACAGTAGCGTTTTTTTATAATTCATAACTTTCAAATGACATCATCAAAATAATTTGACCAATCAGTGATCAATCAAATAAAAGACCTCCACATTCTGGTAAGGGTTAGACTCGGTGTTTATCATTGGTGCTCAACTGACTTTAGCCCTTTATACAACTAGTTTGTAGTGATAATTATATTAAACGATTAATTTTTTATGTATATCTATGTATTTTCTTTTGGTGTTGTCTGATTTTAAAACACCAATATGGATACATTTAATTTAAATCATGGTCTAATATTTTCTTTTTTCATATAGATATTGAGGATAAAGTCCGAGTAAACCCCTTTATTTTCACCTTCTGAATATCTCAACCTACCGGAAGTTGACCAGATGTGAAAGTTATGAATATCATATATTAGTTATAATTGGAAAAAAAGTTTTCTCGTAAAACACCATCTAATATATTTACAAACTCTAACAATGATGATACTAATTTGAATGGAAGTTTAAATAGTCTATAGCTGGTTTTATATTCAACATATATTTGATAAATAGAGAATACATTGTAGTTGAACAAGTAAGCATACAAGTTCAAAATGTTAATAATAATTTAATCAAAAAAATGGAAAGTAAAAACAATTATAAGCATATATTTAATACATATAATATTGATGTGAACTTCTTACTATGCTTGGAAGAGGAGAGCATGTGTTTGTTATTCACACATTTAGAATTTGTGGGAAATTAAATTACAATCTTGTGTTTCAAACATTAAAACTGTTTCTCAATTCTGCTTCGTTTTTACTTAAAGGCCGAGATTTGTAGACCAGGGGATCTCTCCGATGATTGGCACTGGTCATTAACACCTGCCAAGTTAGGGCTATAAATCTGTGATTATCTGTGATTATAATGGCCCAAGAGCACACACCACTGAAGGATAACATCTGTATAAATTCCTGTGGTCAGTTCTGTATTTCTGGGAGGAGAAATGAAGATTCTAACAGAAAACTGAACTGATAACATAATTTTATATAATAAAGTCATACAACTATTCTTCAAAGATACACCATCGACTTTAATCAAATATGCACAAATACTATTTTAATAATGCGATATGATTAATAATGTGTTTTTTTCATGCTTTCTGACATACTTCTGACTTCTTACATCATCTTACACCAGACCACTTACTCTCTCATAGACATCACACATAGAGTACTGGTCCTCTAATCTGGAGGAAATATTATCAGCATGTGACCTTTGATATTAATACACCCATATTATTAATTATTACCATAATACATACTTTCTCAGTTGGTAACAATACCTTACAATGAATAACATTATGTGAACTAAAATAAATGTCAAATCACCTGGATTTATTTTGCAGTCAGCTTATAGATAGATCATACACTTTATTTCCTCTTTCGAGATTTCCATACATATACACATATACAATGGTAAGCGTTAACAAATTAATTAACTTTCAATTGGAGAGAGAAAATAGTAATGACATAAGGTGATCGTATAAAGTAACTATATTACATAATTCTCTCTGATTTATATAGGAAATACTGGGAATAGAAAAGCTATTTATCATGCAGATATGCACTTTTCTGCCTAATAAAGGGGTGACCTATTAAATTTTGCTTTAATTAGGCACTGGCCAATAAAGCAAATCAATGCGGAATCCCTCGGCGTTTATTGTACGTAACGTTATCTGACGTCATGCACGTAATTTTGCCTGACGTCATAAAACAAACAAAAAACAACAACATGGCGACGTCCTCGATAAGCGTACCATTCTAAGAAATAGGTAATAATAGTAATTCATACAGAAAATATGGATAATTTACATGATAAATAGAATATTATGTCAGTGCCTTTTACTATCAAGTTTATTAGGCTCGGCACGAAAACGAAGAATGGCTAAAAAAAAAGAAAAGAAAAAAAAAGACATTGACATAATATTCTCTATATCTACTCGTTTGCTCTACTGGGAAATGTCTCCCAATGGGAGATATTTCCCAGTACGGAACATTGCTCGGCCTTTTCCGTCAGTGGCGGAAATGCCCAATGACGTTCCGATTGTTTTACGGACGACTTCGTCAGATTCCGTCACTAGGAATAACGATTACGGAAATTAACGAAGAGTTCCGGTTCCACTTGTCGTAACGTCGTCTTGGATGATGTAACGTTGTCTTGGCGTTCTCGTGCAAACTGGTGTAAAAAGGCGTGAATCATTAGAAATATTAATAAAATATCATTTTAAATTATGTAATATATAGTTTATAACCAGTGTTTTTGAGATACTGAAAATATCTCAAAGTATTATAGAATTATATAGTACTATAATGTTATGTTTGATCGGTATACACACAGGTACGCGCGCACACACGTACATACGCACATGCATACATACACACGCACATACCTGCTCATACGCGCGTGCACATATACACACTACCTATATACAAGCATGTGATTCTTAATATTAACAAACACGTACATATGCAGACACAAAGATAAACTGTATTTATTTTATGATATGCAATGAAATATCGTATTTTATCAGTGAAATAAAAGTGTTATTCCACACTGTGGACTATAGAGTTTTATTTCACAGTAGCTGCCGGGACTACTTCTGTTGTTCTACTGTAGTTGCCTATATTTTTTTGGTAAATTCATAAAATAAAAATAAAAATTGTTGTTTTGTCGTGAATAACATAGTTTTCTCACTTCTCGATGAAATAAAATATGTTATTCACTCCAAAACAACAGATATCCTCTATATATATTACTATTTCTCGCCGAAACGAAATACAAGGAACTAGTTACATATATACAAGCAGAAAACATAAATTGACATTTATAATATGTTGTTGTCTGAGATAAGTCATACAGCGTGATGTTATATTCACGTAATTACTATTCTTGTTACGCTTAATAAGTAATAGCAAAATGAATTAGCTAATACCGAAGCATTGTGGTGTAGTGGTTATAGTGTCTGCCTTGCATTCGGGAGGTCGTGGGTTCGAGTCCCCTGACCGCGTCATACCAAAGACTTTAAAAATGGAGTAGTTACTTGTAACCCATGCCTGACAAGCAAATAATGGTTAGTACTACGACTGGTCAAAAACCGTCTGGTCAACCCGGTGTCAGAATAATGTGTCTGGGTGGGGTATCACGTACTACGGCGTGGTATTCCAGTGTGGCAGCACTATATCTGCTTCAAGTAGACTGTAGATAGATACATAGCACTACACACAATCACTCACGCAATAGTCCAGACATAATGCCGAGCCAACGGGGGATTCTTCCCGGGGGCTCATATGGTAGAGGGATTTTAAACCTTAGAAATCATCATCATCAATTAGCTAATGTATATTATAACATATATTCAAATTATGCACTTATTATATATGAACAGACTGTAGATCCCGTTGGAGCGGTAAAAAAAAAAGAAATAAAAAGAGACAAGAAGCCCAGCTGCACAACATTGTGTATTTGAAACGGGAAATTATGCCAGACTGTGTACTTACATTTACAAGACAGCTCTATATGGGTCTTATGTGGGAATGATGTTATGAATATGTTCATGTTTTAATTTTGTATGTGTGGGTGTGTTGTGTATGTGTGTGTGTTTGGTGGGGTGGGGGGAGGGGGGAAGGGGGAGGGTATAACCCTCTTGTAAATGTTAGTAAATTAAGTAAAATTTCCAAAGAAAATATCATAACAATTACTATCGTTTGTATTATTAACTATTGCTTGTTTAGTGCTATATCTTGCAGAACTGTCTATGTTTTTTGCATTCGTATATTTCTTCAGCCTGTCAATCTATTCCAGTGAATGCACGGACAATTGTAAACGTGAAAATGTTATTGACTATTTTGTATTATTTCGACTTGTAAATGTGTTTTAAAAATGTTATTGACCTTTTTGTATTATTTTACTGTTGAGAACCTTAAGGAAGATTGGACCATGTCCAACTGAGTTTACTCGATAATAAATTCATTATTATTATTATTATTATTATTATTATTAAACAATACATGTATACATAACAATCAATTCAATATTCATACAATATGTTTTTATGTGGTAAATGAGTGCTGTTACCATTTTAGTTTAGAACACAATGTAGTACAACCTTCAATAGATTACATTTATTGATATCAGTTATATTCACCAATACAAATATTTTATTGCAAGATTATTTGCACTTTGTTAATTCTTAGTTCACCTTTCATTGAGTCAGCATTGATTCACATAAAACCATAAAACATTCTGGATCAGGAATTTATACTGTAGTAGCAGACACATGGTGATAATGGTGTGATAATGGGGTCAGTTAGGAGGTCGGAGAGTAATTTCTTTACACTTACTGTCAATCATCCAAGAGTTGCCCTGGTCTACCAATATCGGCCTTTAAAACTGCTTGCATGGAATTAAACCAAAAACAAATAATTACGATTTCAATTTTCTTCTTCATTTTACCTTTTTGTTAAAATTATTATTGACACAATATCATAAAAAGTTAGTAAGATGAAAACAACAATTGTTTTAACTATTCTAAGAATTAACATTTATGATTGAATAAATGCAAATTAATAGCAAACTAACGGGACACCGTGACCTTTTAATCGATCAAGATTGTTGTGTATTCCTTTAATATGGTGTCCGGTTTTGGCCAGATACAATGTCGCATTGTCGTGGGCTGACAATGTGACACCCAACAATACGACATCACGACATTGCGATACGACAATGCAACACGGCGATACGACAACGCGCCATTGCGATGGTATGTCTGATGGAAAACTTCATCTCATTTGCCTCTGACGATGCTATCCAAATGTAACACCAGTACCCTTTTATATAACATACATCTATAGTCCTGAAATAACCTAACACTAATTGTGTTAAAATAGTAATTGTGTTAAACTCGCATTTCGTTAGACATATTACATTTGAGGGTCCAGAATGGAAACTCTAAATAAAAATTACCTACGGATAAAACTACGCCAAATCGCCAGAATATTGTATGGCTATCAATGGCTATCAATTACTCATGGCAATCAATAAGCTATCGGCTAAGTGATTTACGAACGTTTAATGATACCGATTTGAATGCATATTCCTTCTGCCGGAATTTGGCGGGAATGCAATTTCCGCCACGCCATTAGTACGTAACCAATATTGAGACCTTCTAAATGCTTAAAAAAAGATCGAACTGTTGAGAATGTTTATTTTTTATTTATTTATTTGTTTTATTTGTTTGTTGTTGATGTGTTTATTCGTTTGATTTTTTAAGCCGTGCTGGTAACATTTTACAGCAAAATTATATGTATACTTGTTTTAGGGGTTGTGCATTTGTTTCATTAATAAATATATTTAAAAAACATTGACGACTAATGATATTGATATGAATCATATTTAACACATGCTTAATAATAGTATAATATGCGTAAATAATCATGGTTACCAAGTTTCTATGTATATATGTAAATCAACAAATGTCCGTCAAAGAATGTTTTACTATCCGAAAATAACTTGTTGGCGTTATTTTGAACGCAGTAATAAACTAAACAAGTTATTTCAACAAAACATCGTGGTAAAACAAATAGTGAATTCGTCACAGCCTGTTGTTCTTTTAAGAATACATTACTATGCGAAAATAACTGCCGGGCCGAATATGAAATCCTATTTAATAACAGATTACCGGCAAAATAACTTGTTTGCGTTATTTTGAAAGAACACTGTAATAACATAAACACGTTATTTCAAAGATTTTGATATGAATCATATTTAACACATGTTTAATAATAGTACAATATGCGTAAATAACCATGGTTACCAAGTTTCTATGTATACATGTATATATGTAAATCAACAATGCCCGTCAAAGAATATTTTACTATCCGAAAATAACTTGTTTGCATTATTTTGAACGCATTAATAAACTAAACAATTTATTTCAACAAAACATCGTGGTTAGAAAAGTGAATTCGTCACAGCCTGTTGTTCTTTTAAGAATATATTACTATGTGAAAATAACTGCCGGGCCGACTATGAAAACCTATTTAAAAACAGATTACCGGAAAATAACTTGTTTGCGTTATTTTGAAAGAACACTGTAATAACCTAAACACGTTATTTCAAAGATTTTGATATGAATCATATTTAACACATGTTTAATAAAAGTACAATATGCGTAAATAACCATGGTTACCAAGTTTCTATGTATACATGTATATATGTAAATCAACAAATGCCCGTCAAAGAATATTTTACTATCCGAAAATAACTTGTTTGCGTTATTTTGAACGCAGTAATAAACAAGTTATTTCAGCAAAACATCGTGGTAAAAAGAAGTGAATCACAGCCTGTTGTTCTTTCATGTCTTTTAAGAATATATTACTATGCGAAAATAACTGCCTGGCAGACTATGAAACCTTATTTAATAACAGATTACCGGAAAATAACTTCTTTGCGTTATTTTGAAAAAACACTGTAATACCATAAACACGTTATTTCAAAGATTTTGATATAAATCATATTTAACACATGTTTAATAATAGTATAATATGCGTAAATAACCATGGTTGCCAAGTTTCTATGTATAAATGTAAATCAACAAATGCCCGTCAAAGAATGTTTTACTATCCGAAAATAACTTGTTTGCGTTATTTTGAACGCAGTAATAAACTAAACAAGTTATTTCAACAAAACATCGTGGTAAAAAAAAAGTGAATTCGTCACAGCTTGTTGTTCTTTTAAGAATATATTACTATGCGAAAATAACTGCCGGGCAGACTATGAAAACCTCTTTAATAACAGGTTACCGGAAAATAACTTGTTTGCGTTATTTTGAAAGAACACTGTAATAACCTAAACACGTTATTTCAAAGACTTTGATATGAATCATATTTAACACATGTTTAATAATAGTATAATATGCGTAAATAACCATGGTTACCAAGTTTCTATGTATACATGTATATATGTAAATCAGCAAATGCCCGTCAAAGAATGTTTTACTATCCGAAAATAACTGGTTTGCGTTATTTTGAACGCAGTAATAAACTAAACAAGTTATTTCAACAAAACATCGTGGTAAAAAAAAAGGTGAATTCGTCACAGCTTGTTGTTCTTTTAAGAATATATTACTATGCGAAAATAACTGCCGGGCAGACTATGAAAACCTCTTTAATAACAGATTACCGGAAAATAACTTGTTTGCGTTATTTTGAAAGAACACTGTAATAACCTAAACACGTTATTTCAAAGAGTTTGATATGAATCATATTTAACACATGTTTAATAATAGTATAATATGCGTAAATAACCATGGTTACCAAGTTTCTATGTATACATGTATATATGTAAATCAGCAAATGCCCGTCAAAGAATGTTTTACTATCCGAAAATAACTTGTTTGCGTTATTTTGAACGCAGTAATAAACTAAACAAGTTATTTCAACAAAACATCGTGGTAAAAAAAAGTGAATTCGTCACAGCTTGTTGTTCTTTTAAGAATATATTACTATGCGAAAATAACTGCCGGGCAGACTATGAAAACCTCTTTAATAACAGATTACCGGAAAATAACTTGTTTGCGTTATTTTGAAAGAACACTGTAATAACCTAAACACGTTATTTCAAAGATTTTGATATGAATCATATTTAACACATGTTTAATAATAGTATAATATGCGTAAATAAACATGGTTACCAAGTTTCTATGTATACATGTATATACATGATATATGTAAATCAGCAAATGCCCGTCAAAGAATGTTTTACTATCCGAAAATAACTTGTTTGCGTTATTTTGAACACAGTAATAAACTAAACAAGTTATTTCAACAAAACATCGTGGTAAAAAAAAAGTGAATTCGTCACAGCTTGTTGTTCTTTTAAGAATATATTACTATGCGAAAATAACGGCCGGGCAGACTATGAAAACCTCTTTAATAACAGATTACCGGAAAATAACTTGTTTGCGTTATTTGAAAGAACACTGTAATAACCTAAACACGTTATTTCAAAGAGTTTGATATGAATCATATTTAACACATGTTTAATAATTGTATAATATGCGTAAATAACCATGGTTGCCAAGTTTCTATGTATATATGTAAATCAACAAATGCCCGTCAAAGAATGTTTTACTATCCGAAAATAACTTGTTTGCGTTATTTTGAACGCAGTAATAAACTAAACAAGTTATTTCAACAAAACATCGTGGTAAAAAAAAAGTGAATTCGTCACAGCTTGTTGTTCTTTTAAGAATATATTACTATGCGAAAATAACTGCCGAGCAGACTATGAAAACCTCTTTAATAACAGATTACCGGAAAATAACTTGTTTGCGTTATTTTGAAAGAACACTGTAATAACCTAAACACGTTATTTCAAAGACTTTGATATGAATCATATTTAACACATGTTTAATAATAGTATAACATGCGTAAATAACCATGGTTACCAAGTTTCTATGTATACATGTATATATGTAAATCAGCAAATGCCCGTCAAAGAATGTTTTACTATCCGAAAATAACTTGTTTGCGTTATTTTGAACGCAGTAATAAACTAAACAAGTTATTTCAACAAAACATCGTGGTAAAAAAAAAGTGAATTCGTCACAGCTTGTTGTTCTTTTAAGTATATATATTACTTGTTTGCGTTATTTTGAACGCAGTAATAAACAAGTTATTTCAAAAAAACATCGTGGTAAAAAAAAGTGAATCACAGCCTGTTGTTCTTTCATGTCTTTTAAGAATATAGTACTATGCGAAAATAACTGCCGGGCAGACTATGAAAACCTCTTTAATAACAGATTACCGGAAAATAACTTGTTTGCGTTGTTTTGAAAGAACACTGTAATAACCTAAACACGTTATTTCAAAGATTTTGCTATGAATCATATTTAACACAAGTTAATAATAGTTTATTATTATTATTATTAAGAACACTGTAATAACATAAACACGTTTTTTAAACAACATTTAATTACTGACCGTCGTGGTCAGACAACAGGTAATGCAAATAAAATATATTGCGCATTCGTCATGTTCGTCACAGCTTCTTCGTTTAATAATCTATTACTGTCCGAACATAACCGCTTTGCATTATTTTGAAAGAATATACTGTATATCCGAAAATAACGTGTTTGTGTTATAAACGAATCTTATTCACTGCCCGGTTAGAAAAGAGGAAATGAAAACTTATGCATTCTTTCGCCGTTTCGTTTAAGAATATACTACTATTACCGATTACTATCATGACTATCGGAAAATAATTGTTTGCGTTATTTTGAAAGAACGCTGTAATAACCTAATAATAGATTACTGGAAAATAACGTGTTTGTGTTATTTCGAAAGAACACTGTACATGCTGTAATACCCTAAGTGTAAGTATAATCATGGTAATATAAGTATAAACTGATAAAAAGGATAAAACTTACTTAATTACACTCATCAACTGTTTCATGCCTTATTCATGTTAGGTTTAGGAACAGTTTGCAAATCGGTATAGTGTCTTACACAGTAAAGTCAGAGACGATACACATGATAGATGTCGTCTCGAATAATCAGGATAATACCCACGATGTTATCATACTTACTTCTATTTGCGTTTCTTAAAAAAAAGTAAAATAGACAGATAGAGGACGTGTGTTTAATCTCATAATATTGTGATTTAAGATGCAAGTTATTTTAAAACTCATAATAACACCACATTTTAGGTTTATACTAATTAACGTATATCATGTATATAAAATCAAAAAGTATTTGTGATGTCGTTTGCATTTAAGAATACTTTTGCCTTCTTGTTTGTCTGTTTGCGTGTTTGATTCAGTGTTTTGTGGTTGAATGTCCTCCTTGAATGCTACATTCCCTGTCCGATCTTTATATATTTCTTTACCAATACACTAATGTACACTATATATACTATACATAGCGACTGGATCTCTCTATTTATTTAAACTGTCTACGACCAACATGTATAATACGGCTATAAACTGTAGAAAACATAAATCACCAGGGTGAGAAAAAAGAAACGTGGCTAATGTACAAACTGTGTATGTCGTTACCACGAGACAATTAAATTTCATACCAACCCCCGTCACACATTTTAATTTGCATGCAAATTATTATTGAATTCAAATTAAGGGGAATAAGCGAGTAAGGAAATTTGATTAAGTCAAACGTTGTTAAAAGAGTTACACCCCTTTGAAAATGTATAGCAAATTTCAAATTATGATCAAAGGGAGACAACAGTTGTTTCTTTACGAAAATAACGCATTTAAGATATTACGAAAATAACGTGTATACGTGACACCCCTGACTGCTAATCAAAATCAAAAACAGTTTCAAGATCACCTCCAGCTGCCAGTGATTTTATTTTTATCCTGTATTTGCAATAGTTTATAAACTCGTCTTTATCAAAAACTTCTGCATCAATCACTTCTTTTAATTTTTCGACAAACGTTTCAAAGTCCTCGTAACATCCGATATCAGTATTAATCACATGAGTTTTTTCTAGATTGCTGATTAGATTATCTCTGAACAACTTAACATTTTCAGACATTACTTTTAATTGTGTTTCATTAAAAATCTTAATTTCTTTTTCTGCTAGATCTGTGAGAAGCTTTACAGCATCATTGCACTCAATCTCAGTTTGTATTGCCCAATCTTTTTTAAAAGCTGCAATATCATCTGACAATCGTTGCATTTGAACTGTCTCAAACTCTTTGATAAGTTCATTTGTCTTGGTTAAAAGAGTTTGCTCGTAAGCAGCTTCTTTCTCATAAACCTTATGTTCCTCTTCAAAGTGTGTTCTTTTCTCTTCCGCAAAACTGTAAATACTCATATATTAAAGATTATATTATTTTACTCAACCATACATAATAATTTCAATTCCTTGGTTAAGTAAAACATCATAGTGGCCAATAACAGAAACTGTATAATTTTGGATGGTAACGGGTTGCCTCTGAAATTAGTTTTTTACAAAAAGCACGCAGTTTGTTTATATCTCCTTTTTTTATTTTCCATGGCAGTTTTAGTTGTTTTACCATTGTTATGATTCTTTCTGTCAAATCTGGAAAGTTTGAAAACATTATTAACTCTTTTTCAAGTTGTTTCATATCTTCAAAATCAATAGATTTGCATGTTCCGTTTGATTTTTCTTAAAGTTTTTGATTTTCTTTTCTATACATTCCATTTATATAATTACATAAGATAATACTTCTTTAAGCCTATATTTTAAAAATATAATTATATATTATAATATAATGAATTGCAAATATTGTGGAAGAGTTTTGGATATTATTCGTGCATAGATTGCATCTTATTTTACGCAACTAATAAAAAGAAGCTTTGTAAATATTGTACCAGAGCCAAGCTGTTTAACAAGTGTACATTTTGTCACCAAACGGCTGGACTATGAGTATGATATGTGTATTTAAACTATGTACCTTACATGTGAAATTTCTCTCATTTTATACAATACGGATATATGTTGCAGTAGTCATGGAATAGTGTTGTCACAAAATAATTACTAACACTGAATCGACATTTTAATCGATCATACGCCTGTACAGTGCGTATGTGGAGACTATATACTAGTCAGATATGTTGATTGATATATGCGTTAGTTTCCTCCCAAATTGCCATTCTGAAATTACTATGACAATCAAATAGACGTTTTTTATCTATTACGAGACACCCTAAAGGCTGATACAAATCACTCTGAATGGCGCGGATTGGGTGGTATTTATACATGCTGATACAGATCACCGTGAATGGTGCGGAAAGTGAAGTCTGTATACACGTTGATACAAATCACCGCCAATTGCGAGGATAGTGTGGTCTTTATTGACGCTGATACAAATCACCGTAAATGGCGCGGATAGTTTAGTCATTATACACGTTGATACAAATCACCGCCAATGGCGAAGATAGTGTTGTCTTTATAGACGATGATACAAATCACCATGAATGGCGCAGATAGTGTAGTCTTTCTACACGCTGATACAAATTACCGTAAATGGTGCGGATAGTGTAGTCCTTATACACGTTGATACAAATCACCTTCAATGACGAGGATAGTGTGGTCTTTATAGACGCTGATACAAATCACATTGAATAGCGCGGATAGTGTAGTCTTTATACACGCTGAAACAAATCACCGTGTATGGCGCGGATAGTGTAGTCTGTATACACGTTGATACAAATCATCGAAACGGTGAGGATAGTGTGGTCTTTATACACGTTGATACAAATCACCGTGTAAGGTGCGGATAGTGTGGTATTTGTTTATATGGAACCTGAAAAAAAGGGAGAAAGAACACGTGACCGACTGGGCGACCAACGTATATACTTGTACACATTACTTTAAACAAGTATGTACCTGAAATAAAAAGTCATTATTTTGGAGTTATATTGACTGTTTCTGCAGTCTTCAAGTAAGAATCATTATTAAATATGTTACTATTTAAAGTAACAAATAATTGCCTATTTTCGTGTAAAACTGGCATTGTTTCTGCGGTCATATAAGCCACGGGCCTAAAACGGTTCGCCAAAATCAATATGAAGGGCCAAAATAACTTTATGGTGGGCAGAGAATCCATCTTAAATATACACTGCGTCTACTAACATTTAACATTAAATTGGGTATATTTCTAATAATCGACCACGAATCAGTCATATTGTGCAGTGACGCGTGTATCTAACGACAACTGAGACGGTTGAACATGGCAGCCAAAAAGCTCGCTAACCTATCAAGCCGGTTAATGTATAAACTGTAGATAATCTCAGGAGCTCGTTATAACACGATTCAAAGGTGAGGCAGGACATTAATGTTGTGGGATAATGAAAAAACAAGATGTCCATGAGGGCTTGTGGACGCTCTAGTTGCTAACATGGCTTTAATATCCAAGGTTATTGTCCTAAAATTAAACTGAAAGCACTTATATAAAGGTCCAGCTGTTTCATTTGACCAACACCAATGTCCATCCCAAAACATGTTCAATTAATGTCATTAACAGTGATGCATTTAATTGGTTTCGCTCAATAACTTTTGTTAAGAATGACGTATTGCGATAAAACTTGCGGCGTAGGTAGCTTATATGGACAGAAAGCTTGGATTTGCGTTTGGGGTGTCTGGGATAAAGGTCAAAGTATGCATGTTATAGCGGAGCCACGGATGTGACTTATATTTTGTCGAAAATAGCACATGATGTTAGATGCATATAAGGAACAATCTGGTGAGGTTCGGTAAACATCCAGCGAGAACCATGCAAGATACGTATGTCGCAGAACAGACTAGACATGACCTGCATTTGTACATCACAGTGACCTGAAATTGTTTATATGATGTTAGATGCACATAAGGAACATTCTTGTGAATTTTTGATGACAAACCGGAAAAAAAAGAAGCAAGATAAGCATGTCGTAGCGGATAAGGTACAGGGCCTATATTTTGTAGAAAGTGGATCGCAGTGACCAGACAATCTGCACATAATGTTAGATGCATATAAAACATTCTGGTGAAAATGCTGCGAGAATAAAGAAAGATATGTATGTCGTAGCGGAGACCGGACATGACCTATTTTTTTTTGAAAATAGGTCACAGTAACCTAAAACATTACATATGAGGTAGGATGCATATTAGGAACATTATTGTGAAGTTTGGTGAAAATCCTGCAAGAAAGAGGCACGATACAAATTTCGTAGCGGAGAGAGGTCATGACCTATATTTCGTCAATGGTAGGTCACAAAGACCCAACATGTTGCACATGATATTAGATGCATATAAGGACAATCCTGGTGATCCCTGACCGGACATGACCTATTTTTTCGAAAATATGTCACAGCAACCCAAAACTTAGCACATGAGGTAGGATGCATATAAGGAACATTCTTGTGATATATAAATCGAACAGGAAATGCAGCATTCAAGGACGACAGTCAACCACAAACACACACAGAAACAAAGAACAAATTTAACGATGAATAAACTGCCAAATAAGATATCACAAACACAAAAAAGTTGACAATAGGGCTATGGCCTTGGACCTTGGAACGGTCAGTGGCAAAAAAGGCCGAATCGAGATCCGTAAACGGGTTCAACACAAATTGAGATACATTCCTTACTCATAGCAAACGTTACTGAGCAAAAAAACTTTGTGTTCTGTTTTTAGTAACAGTGACCTTAACCTTGAACCCAGTGGCCACAAATGCTATCCAAACATTTCTTTTCATAAATCTTAAAGCTACCAAGCCAGCAAGTTTCGCCACAGTACCTCAAGTACTTGACCCAGTATCCTCAAACGCGGTCTCAACCCTGCGTTCTTTATAATATACATACTCTGTAATTTTCATTGCAATACCTCATTCCTAACACAATTTAGTGTGCAGAAACCATTTTTTTCTATTTTCAATAACAGTGAACTTTACCTTAAACCCAATGACCTCAGTTTCAATCCTAGTCTTCCATTCCACGGAGGTTAACTCAGCAACTTTCGACACAACGTCTCACTCCAAACAAAAGGCGGATTTTTTTTATTATTTTATTTGTTTGTTATTTTAGTAATATTCAACTTGACCTTGATCCAATTGGCTCCAAACACAATCCAAACCCTTCTTTCTTTATAAACTACATATCTTGCAAGTTTCATTGCAATACCTCATTTCTAACAAAAGTCATTGAGCGGAAACCGTTTCTTTATATTTCTAGTAACAGTGACCTTGACCTTAAACCCATAGACCAAAATTTCAATCTCCAACCTTTCGTTACAAAAAGCTAACTATCCAGTAAGTTTCTTCACAATATCTCACTCCAAACAAACGTTACTGAGCGGAATCCATTTTTCTATTTTTACTAATAGCGACATTGACATTGACTGCAGTGGGCCCAAATGCAATCCCTACCTTCTTTTACATTTAAGATAGCTACCCTGCAAGGTACCTCATTCCTAATAAACGGTATTGAGCGGAAACCATGAGTTTGACCTAAGTTCCCAATGTAGCATATAGCATATTTAAAAAAAAAAAGAATAGCCTTACTGGTTTCATAAGATCAAATTCAAAATAAAGGTACTAGTGTGTAAACTAGGCTTAACATGGCATTTTCAGTAAAACAAGGGCCATAACTCTGGTGTTACTAATCTGATTTGGCTTGTTTTCGAACTCATTGGAGCTTTCCTTGATATAAAGACATTGGCAAAGTTTCGTAAAGATCCATTTTATAATGAATTTAATTTAATTCAAAATATGACGTGAACAATTTGTGTGACTAGCTCGGGGATGTTGAACGGGCCAAGGAAATACAACCTGAAGAACGAAATGTGTATTTAGAACTGGTTCCTGACCGTTACGAAAAAGGATAATCCAGGGCCAAACATACATGTATTGTTGGATATATCATGCGTAATTTTGGAATTGAAAGCAATTTGTCAATTTCATATGAAAATACTAAAAAAAATCGAATATAGTGCTGCCCCGTTTACCGACAAAAAGCTGTCGTAATATATATATTTTATCACAGCATGACTTTTATGGTGCGGTGATTTACAAACTTCGTAAGATCCTTTGTCATGATCACTTTCATACTATCTTTGTTAAACTTATTAAAATGTTTATCAAAAGAGGTTATGACCCTATCATTTTGCACCGCACTGCATGCTTGGTTGTGGACCCATTTACAGTTCGCCACTATGCTTTCCTCTTTAATTGTGCGATGACCGGACAGGCTGTGGGCCCTATAATGACGTCTACCTAAAGCCCAAAAGGACGGTGACGTTTGATGTTTGTCTGCATTCTTGTCTTGTCGTGCCCTCGATGGTTTGTTCTCCTGTTGCTCTGGCTTCTGTCATTGCCATTGAATACTTTCTTTGTGGATTGCTAGGCTATTGTTTTTTATATAAACACGAGCATCTTTGTGTTTTACTTATATTGCCTATTAATGCTGCCTTGTTGGTTAGAGAATAGTTCATGTCGGGCATTTCTTTATTTACACTGTCCCGTTTTATTGGGATGTCAGTTGGGTAGGGTTAGTGTGAGGTTTCGTGCACCCTAGAACCTGGAATAAACCCCCAACGGCCTTTTTTTGCCACTGACCGTTCCAACGCGGTAGCCCTATTATCAACCTTGTGTGTTGGTGATCTTATTTTGCCTTTTATTCATTTCTATATATAGTTGGTCTTTGTTTGTCGTGGACTGTCGTCCTTGAATGCTACTTTCCCTGTTCGAGATTTATATATCCTAATTGATATCGTCTCAATGAGCAGATACATCAATAATATGAACTTGTATTCTAACTGACATCGGCTCAATGAAGCAGATATAATAGCAATAGTACGGACTTTTATTCTGACTGACATCGACTCAGTGAAGTAGATATGCAACTAATGTGGACTTGTATCCTAATTAAAATCGGTTCAATGAAACAGATATAGCAATAATATGGACATGTATGCTAAATTACATCAGCCTAAATAAATATATATATAATAAAATATGGTCAATAACCCAAAATGACAGCACTTGGAAGACGTGTACATTGCACAATTATGGACATTCACGTTAAATGACATCAGCTAAATAGAACAATAACACCATTAATATGTATTGTTTAATCTCACTGAGGATATTGTCTATTATTTCATTTAGTATGTTGGCTAATACGTTTGATAAGTAGGCTTCATAACCTTACCTATGTTCCCACCTAAATTTCACTTTGTTTATTTTACACAGTGTTTTCTCTTTTAGGGCAAAGTTTTTGATGTTTAACGTCATATGCCTACCATCTTCGGGATGGCTAAATTGTTCGTACCACTCACATTTTAAATATTGAGTTTGCTCAACCGGGACTGAAGTGCGTGTACGGTAGAAAGTATTGTTCAATATCAAGTTCCAAATGTTTCCTTCCAGACTTGTTCTTGTATTTTAAATGAACTCGGCTAAAGGGTGTAGAAACATCATTCATCTTGGCAAGCACCTTAAATGACATCTCCGAAATGGATCAGAAACATACCTTATATGGTCACGAACGCACGTTAATCCATTATTTTAATGGAAAAGAAACATATCATATATGGACATGCACGCTAAATGACATCAGCTAAAGAGTGAAGTTACAGTATTCTCCTATCAATGTATCCTACAATAACACCAGGTAAATAAAGCCTTAAATAAAATAGATAATAATAACACCAGGTAAATAAAGCAGACACAGCATTAACGTGGGCGTAAATGACAACAACAGCAGCTGAAGAAAGCAGTTACCGTATGTTTATGGGCATGTCCCCGAGAGGAAAATAGCATTACTTTCATAGAAATTGACATTCATTATTTGTGATTTATCGATAGAAACATGTTTATATTACCAATTTCTAACTAAAACATGTTTTTCCAAATCACTGACGACAGTTATGGCAATGTTCAGACGAAACCAAAACATTATTTTAACAAGTGACACTAACTACATTCATGGCATAATGTTGTGGACTTTAAGACCAAACAAATATTTTTAGACTAATACTTAATGATGTTAGCAGTAAACTGCATCACCTATTGAATCAGTTACTAAATAATTTGTAGCATTAGGTCTGTTTGTGAACAACAATGATGTTACCCTCATACAAGTTATGGTATGTATAAAACGATAAGTATCCGTCGTCTAAATTTAGCGTCTAAACACCAACTTATATCCAACAACTATATACATGATCATATATGATTTATACATATATAGCCTATTAATGATACATTTGATTTTTAAATAATGTAACCCCTGGCGGGGATATATTAATTGATACTCTCTCGTTTCATTACATGCCTATTGGGAAATAGTGAGGTTTGGCGCACTCTAGAACCTAGTTCAGAGGCGTTTTTGCCATTGATCTTTCTAAGGCAGTAGCCGTATTTTCAACGCATTCGTGTTTGTGATGTCACATGCCTTGCCCATTAACATTGTAGTTATTGTTCGCTTCAGTGCGTGTTTTAATTGACTGTGTTATGTGTAAGCTGCATTTTCTTTTCGCCTGTTATACCTGCTTTTGTTGTTGTTATGGATATAATGCTATATAAGTGTACATGTTTATTAATTCAGTTATCAAAAGTTTTCAATTAATAGCCCACAAAAAAAGTATATGAATAGCTGGATATTTTTAGACCAGACTGTTTGATTGACATCCATAGTTTATATAAAATTAAAGTAATTTCTAAATATTGTTTCCATAATAAGATGAGGTATTTAATCTAGAACGATCCATGTTAATATTTATAAAGCTGACTTTAGTAAAACTTGCAGAGTTTTCAGTATCAATATTCATACTGGAGTATCTAGTTAATTTTTATAATTCACAACATATTGGATGCTGTGAATTAAACAAATATATTGAGAGGATAAAACATATTGTGGTCATCTAGGGGCATAATATTATTGGATTATTTGTACATTTGGACTATTGTGAATGAATAAACTAGAAAATATTTGCAAAGTACTCAAATGCCAAATTGTCGGAACCAATCAGATTTATTCCGTAGTAGAATAATTTTTGATATATCTTAACATTGTATGGTTTTACACGTGTTGCCTTATATAAGGCTCGAACCCTGAACCTTCTGTTCTGTAGACACATAGTAGAACAAGCTTTAACCGACTGCGCCAAAGGCAGTTGGTTTGTCGCGGTATTGAATAATAAATAACAAATGGCACGATTTGCAATCTCATTGCTTCCGATAAATTGGCATGTGAGCGATATCTTCGAAGTGAAATTATATTAAATGGACAACTTTAATGAAAGGATACTTGACAATTAGAATACAGGGACTCTTACCAATATTATTTGGATTTTATTCGTATATTGAAATTTAAAGAAATACTGGATCCATGTTATTTATTTGCTTTACGAGAATATCTTTCTTAGTAGTATTTGAATAAAAAAAAATTGATTGTATTTTAAAACTAGTTGTTGGTGATTTTACTACCATTCTTGTTAAATGTTAATTGTAACGTAGTGTTTTTGAACGGATGAGTTCTGTAAATGAGACAACGTCAACATGGTACATGTAATGCTCAATCAATTTGCCTCCTTTTCAGAATTCGCATCAATCATCTATCATCAGCTCCAATAAGTGATATTTCTCTGTGGTTTTCGAGGTCCAAGCTATTTAAAGCGATTTTAGTATTAGTCCAACCTGTGCCCATTTGACCAACAGCCAGAAAATAGCTAGCATATACTACGGTATTAACTATATTGACGATGGCAATACGAAACAGAGAATATATGTGTGCTGTTTTATGACGTTTAAAACGTGTTTTCGTGATTTTTAACTTTTCAAAATTAATCTGTAAATTAACCAGTAATTTACTCCCATTTAAAGGATTATTGATCAGACAATGCAGATTTCTATGTATATACATGATCCGTCTCTGTGAATAATACATCAGACACAGCGATGTTATCATCCATATTAATCAACGATTTGAGTATATGCTTTATCCAACAGTAATTTGATAACGTACAGCATAATATCATAGAAATAACGTAGTTGGAATTTCTTGTCTGATAACCATACAACAAACAACACTTTCCATTTCGTGACTGTACAAATTATCACGTAAACTCCATCAACGAGATAAAGTTTACCGTCTACCGACAACGTGAAGTTTACCGTCCACCGATAGCGTAAAGTGTACCGTCAACGGACGACATGAAGTGTACCGTCCACCGACTGTGAACATTGTATCGTCCACCGTCAGCATGAAGTGTATCGTCCACTAACGACGTGAATGTTCAAGTCCACCGACGACGTGAATACATTCAGAAAAGGGGATCCCTTGGAAGCAACATGCACAAACAAGAGAGAAAAGTAGCAGACTCGGTTTTATTGAAGCAGTTCATGAGAGGTAACTGTAAGATGCAACACCTCTCACGCCTCCTAGCACTGGTTTTAAGGATATTCTACTTTAAAGCAACACATAATGGGCTTCATGATCCCAAATGAGAATTAAATAATAACACTACTGATTTGTAGCCGTGGCTACCTTTTACGGCGGACACACAACACTAAACGAGCGTTGTAGCATGGTCGGTGACATTTCCTTTGATGAATGCAGAGCATTAAATCGTTTAATTTAGGGTAACTAAAGGGGAGTGACTATACCGTACTACAACTACCGGATATTGGAATTTAGAGTACGGTCACTATGACGTCTCAGTGTTACTAAGTACACCATGCTACAAAAAAGATAGAGTCTGTCTCAGCTCGTTGGTTATTTAAACACCTGGATGGGCTACGCCCATCTTGGTGTTTAAATAATCCAACTCGCTGAGACCAGACTCTATCTATTACTTAACGCTAATGCGAATGTCAATATTTACTAAAAGATGATCCATTGGAAGCAACAAGCACAAACAAGAGAGAAAAGTATCAGACTTTATTGAGTCTGTTCATGAGAGTCAATTATAACATGCACCACCTTTCACGGCTCCTACCATAGGCTTAAGCGATATTCTACTTTAAAGCAACACGAAATGGGCTTGAGGATTGCTAATGACCAGTAAATAATAACTACTGATTAGTGGTCGGAATGACATTTTACAGCGGCAAACTACATAAATAAAAAACGCAAGTGTGTATGTCAATAAATACTGAAACTGTGATCCCTTAGAAGCAGCAAACACAAGCAAGAAAGAAAAGTAGCATACTCGGTTTTATCAAGTCTGTTTATGAGAGGTAATTATAAGATTAAACACCTCTTACGCCTAGTACGCCTCCTAGCAACGGCTTAAGCGATATTCTACTTTAAAGTAACACATAAGGGGCTTGCTGATCCCGAAGGACCAGTAAATAATAACACTACTGTTTTGTAGTCGAGACGACTTTTTACGACCACCACACAATACTAAACCAACGCTAGTGTGGGTGTCAATAAATACTGAGGTAAACATAAGATGAAATAGCTCTTAAGCATCCTAGCACTGGCTTAAGCGATATTCTAATTTAAAGCAACACAGAATGGGCATGATTATCCGAAAGGACCAGCAATTAATAACACTACTGATATGTAGTCGGGGCGACCTTTTACGTCCGACACACAACACTAAACAAACGCTAGTGTGAATGTCAATACAATCTGAACACAATATCGTCCAACACCGACTTGACGTGTATCGTCCACCGACGACGTGAAGTATATCGTCCACCGACGACATGAAGTGTATAATCCATCGAAGAGACTGCACAATTTTACATCCTAAGTTTGCTCACCTGCTTGAGCAAAACGCGTATTCTCGGACTAATTCAACTTTGAAGTGATAACATTTCGTTTGTTTTGTGTTTTTTTAGTATTTTTCTCCGACATTTTTATTTTAGTTATGTACCATTTGATTAAAGCAGCAACATATCGTCTTTGTTTGTTGCTTCCAAGGGACCTCCTTTTTAGTATTTATTGACATAGCCACTAGCGTTCGCTTAGTGCAAAGTGTTATTACTTACTGGTCTTAAACAAGCCCATTCTTTGTAGATTTAAGGTAAAACACCGCTTATGGCGGCACTCATGTGTGTGAGAGGTGTTGCACAATAAACTACCGCTCGTGAACAGACTCAGTAAAGTCGAGTCTGCTTCTTTCTCTCTTGTTTGCATTTATAAGTACTAATATATACAAATGCGTGAGTTGAGCTTCTTTTTTTCCATTAGTAAACATATAATAAATGCTCCTATATTGTGTTCAATAGTTTCATTTGTTTAGTAGTCATTTACCATCAATCTTGGTTGTCACGGCAACATGAGTCCCTGATCGTTTTTCCAACGAGAATGATCAATTAAGAATGTTTAATGGCGTAATTTGGCAATGCAAACACTCCTGCAGAATAATATTATGATATTTGTTTATTTCCAGGATAATATTTTATTTGCATTTAGTGCTGTGTTTTGGGAACAAAATAACTATTCTTCCATAAATACTTTAAGATGCAAACAACACCGTGATTTTAAATTCGTAAGAGTGGACGTACATCATTGGTTTGCATGTAAATTCAATATAAGATATTATCGTGCATTACTACTGGATATCCAGCAACATTGCAGTGGTGACACAGTGTTAGAGCGTCTGTCTCGTCCACGGGAAGACGTAGGTTCATATCATGGACGGGCCACACAAAAGACGTCAACAATAGTACTAGTAGCTCGTTTGCTTAATGTTACGCATATACAACATATACAATGTTAGTGCTAGGACAGGTGGGCACATTGCCATTATTATGACTGGGTGTGGTTTCAAGTAGAAGAATATCACTTAAAGTTCACTAGTTTCGTATTTATTTATCATAAGCTTTTTTGTAAGATGACTAAAATGCATAATGGACATTCATTTCGTGTACTCACAGCAATATGTGTTATTTAACTATCTTTTGATATGCTATATATTATTCGATAAATGCATGACTTTCTTAATTGAACAAATATTGGTAAAAGAAGAGTTGTACCTATAACTTTCATGTTGTTCAATTTTGTATAATTTTGTATTTTGTAACTGACACATTTTCGATAATTTTTTTATAACATCCAGGACAAACGATAGCTGAATCATTTAAAAAAAAAGATAGTGGCTAGCCGTCCGTGACGTGAATAAAAGACAAACGATAGCAAACAAAGCAGCTTCAGCTTGCGGTGTCGGGGTGTGAGACCAGAACAGATTTACAGTAAAATACATCGATGATGAACTACGTAAGTTCAACTAATGATTATATATACATCTGCTTATTTGTATGGAAAATTATGATCACTTGTCTTAATAGAGACAATTTAGTATTTTGCACAAATATTGAGTATACTCAATTTAGATATATACGTGTTTTCATATATGAAATAATTGTATACTATGTTTAATAATGTGTCGACGAATAATACATTTCCTTGACATAATGGTAATCACGATTTTACTAGCTTAAAAATATCGGCTCAGTGGAGTGTGATACTGTGTCCATCAGGATTGTATAAAATAAGGGAAATTGCATTAATCGCTGATATTTACATGATATAAATTATTACACATTACAAAAAGAAACAAATATTTTTACATTATATAAATTATTACACATTACAAAAAGAATCAAAATGTTGACCCTTGTTTCAGTGTTCAGTAAACATACAACTTAAAAGTAAAAATTTGAAGAGAGAAACACATGTATTAAGTGCGAGGTTCTGGCGAGCCAAAATACAACCAAAATTCTAAGCTAATAACCATTTAATTATGCATCAAGAAACGATTTTCACTCGTGTTTTATATACAATTCTAATACCCCCGCTCTATATAGCCTAGTTTAAAATATCTCATTATATTAAACGATATTTCACTGTTAAGTTTGCAACGTCAGGTGAATAAGCAAGGCAATGCGAAAGATATCACTGTAAAGTTTGCAACGTTAGGAGAGTAAGCAAAGCAATGCGAAATATTTCAGATGTGTGCGTTATTTTCACATTTTAGGGGTATTAGAATAGAAATAGAGCATCGTTTATGGTGAATTATCATGAAATTATTGTTTACAAAGGAACTACAAACCGTGATATATTACACGATATTTCACCATAAATGATGTTCTAATTCTTAAATAAAAAGGGACTGTGATGTTTTGTTTCCACAATTTATCTAAGTCAAGATACACTATATAGCGTAGGCATATTTATCACATAACTTGCGGTGTGGGATTGTAAGTAGTTTAGTTAAATACAAATGCAAGTGAGGGCTCTATCATCGCTCGGTCTTTTCCGTTCAGCTCGGAGTACAACGGATTCCGTTGAAATCATCATATTTGTGCCTATTTAATATTTAATTTATTAAACTCGTTGAATAAAAATGATATAATTTTCGTCACAGCCTCGCATCACATAAATGCATCCAACTCGTTTAATAATTTCTATATTGAATAGGCCGCGCACGTAAGATCCCCTTACTCATAAGTATGCAACTACAAGGTTTAATTTTTCAATTCAGATATTCTCCCCATCAATGGTGCATGGGGGACCTCCCCGACCCCCATTTCTATATTAAATAGGCGCGCACGTAAGATCCCCCCTTACTCATAAGTATGCAACTACAAGGTTTACGTTAAAAAACACATATATGTTCGGTTCTGTATCATTGTTACTAGTGTGTCGCTTGTTATTATATGTAATTGTTTATAGTACTTGATACAAGAGACAACATGTGGTATAAAACTTTAATAATTCACCCTCTAATGACTAGAATAGTATAAGCCAAAATATGCTAGTGTTCTATAAACTAACTATCATGACATTTTCAATTCAGAAGTATACAGTAATACAGTTATCAATCATTGGCATAAACAATTACAGTAGACTTTAAGATGGTAATCAACTCAAGTAAGAAGAGAAATTAAAAACAAAAAACATACTGTTATTGATTTTAGCATACAAACAGCAAAACAAACACAATATGTACATATTTCAAAAATTGAGCATGATTAAGTCGCATGGAATCATAATCCTAACTTAATACATATATATACCCACGCTTCGTTTTACAATACTTTACACCTATTATGTATATGCACCATAACTTAGAATGTATACCCTGTTTTGCACCGTTAACGGTCAAACATATCTTGCTGGAATGTGTAGACTTTGATCCTATGCGACAAAGATACTACACAGTTAATACTTTGAAAGAGTTATTTGATACTATAGATTTTAATCTTGTTCTAGATTTCCTTAAAGAAATCAGACTTTATAAATCAATATAATCTTTTCCTATTAACTTGTTTACAAGCCCGTTGGCGGGCATTTGTTGATTTACATATACACATATTTTGTTTTGGCTACCATATCATCCCTTATTTGTAGATAGTTTTATCTTTATACTTTTACATTATTTTTAATTACTGCTTCATTCCTCCATGCTTCATTGATTTTTGCGCACAATATGACCTATTTATGTGTCGACGTGCCGTAAAACACCATACATTCATTCATTTATTCATATTTCGTCGGTTTTTGCGCACAATATGACCTTGTCGACGTACCGTAAAACATCATTAATTCATTCATTCATTCCATAACCTAGACATTTCCAAGTTATGGGGTATTTATGTGTTTGAAACCTTACTGGGTGGCAAAATGAAGGAGGTGCTTTATCACATAATTAGATAAAGGTAATTAACCTGCATAGGCCTTCTACAACACCGCTTATAATACAGTAGTACACACGATATTCATGTTGTTGTGTTGTTTTTTTCCTTTTAATTGGTCTATGTATGCCGCCAGTTGGAATACGGCGCGCCAAGGATTGATTAATCGTGTCCATTGTAATCATCTCAGTATGTAATAGCTACACTTCAAATACATATCCAATGCAATTACAGTCCAGTTCATTGTTATATTTAAACCTAGCCTACAATCCAACGATTTTGGCAACCTGTGTACATGTATATCCAGACCAGGGTCTAAACTGTTATCTACTCAGCGTTTAATACAATTCCTATGAACCACACATAGAATGATCCAAATGCAAAGCAGGAACAGTATATTATAGATATATAGGAGTAAGGAATAGAGTATTATAACAACAATTGAATACGTGCTTTTCAAATTATAACTTAAGAAAAGTATGATATTTTTCACAGATGTGTTAACATGTTGCTGGGATGCCGACCTCTGGTCAATTATCATGTTAGTTATGCATGACTTCAGAGCTACATTCTGCTGGGAGATAACTACTGTTAATTAATATTACAATGGTTTATTTTTTGTTTTTACAAGTGTGATGTGTCTTTAATGTGGCACTGCATACCACCTTATTACTTTACGGTATAACACAGCAAGTGGTCAATAAAATGTCTAGTGGCGCGTATCTTATTATCTGCTAAGGTACATACACGATTACTAATTAGTATGACTTCCAGTATAACTTTTGTAGGACGGCACAAACTACTCTTGGTGGTTAAGCACAAAAAGCCATTTTTAAAATGAACAGGTATTTGTATACATTTACATTTATATCAACAAAGTATGAATTAGATCTGTTTGATAAATTGGATGTGAAGTGTGGGGATTCGTACAAGCTATATCAATTGAAAGAGTGCATTTTACAGTTTTGTAAACATATTTTTGGTGTTACAAAAGCAACTCAGAACGATTTCATATATGGTGAACTTGGCAAAACATCATTCATAGTTTACAACATGATGATTAATGACTGTGAAGTACATCCTCTAAAAATAAACGTTGGTTTCCAAGTTAAAACACTTACTGTCTTATCTTGGATGTTATGATGCATGGTTACAACAAAGTGTTGGTAACTGTAATATATTTTTTGTAATATTAAGGCAACGGTTAAATGATAATTTTGTTCAAAATTGGCACAATGGATTAGTAATCTCCACTAGAGCAGTTTCTTATATACATATTGCACACTTTCTGTTTCAACCGTATCTAGATAATATTAATGTTTCCAAACTGTGTCAAGCAATAACTAAATTACGGGTGACATCTCGTATGCTGCATATTGAATCGGGTAGATGGGTTAAACTCAATAGAATTCATTTTAACGATAGGCTATGTTAATTTGCAATACACTTGAAGATGAGTTCCATTTTGTGTTGGAATGCCAAACATACATAATGCTAAGGAAGCAATATATTCCTTAATATTTGTATAAGAGGCCGAATATGATCAAATTTCTGGAATTATTAAATTTACACAATAATATATATATTCGCAAACGTTGTACCTTTGTATTAAGAGCATTTAAGTTACGAAACGAAACACTATACAGAAATTAGATATTTCTAAATATAATGTATGTAATGTATGGAATATGTCATGGTTGAAACTTATATGTCATGTTTGTATACTTATTTATGCATTTATCATTATGATAAAGGCGTATTGACCATTTTACTTAGAAACGTGTTTTGGTGAAGAATGCAAGCACATTGGTAATACGGACCGTAATGTGTTTTCATTTACTGGGTTAAAACTTGTCTTCACTCAACAACGGGTATATGTGATGAATTATAATTGATTTATGTAAGGAAGTGTTATATATATGCCTTCTCACTGTATCAGTTCAGTTAAGATAAACTGTATATTTATAGCTGGACATTAATATTTTGTAATACCTATACTGTTGCCATGCTTTGTGAAATTGTATGTTGTATCCTTTTAAGCCTATTGGAAATAGGAAATAAATATATCTATCTATCTATCTATCTATCTAACTATTTGATTAGGCTCTATGTACGTGTAGGAAGCATTTACAAAGACATAGAAAGTTGTTTGCATAACTAATTAAGAAGTAAAGAGTTGACAAAAAATTAGATGCAAAGTTTACATCCAATTATTTCAAATGATAAAGTGAGTTAAAAGAATGCGTTTGTTTTTTCATGACACTATGTCAATTTCTTATGGTGTCTATAACGAAATATATATAGCTCATCAGCAGAAAAAGCGGAGGTATACGATAACTTTCTGGTTTTAATATATACCTTTACCTTTAATGAAATCTGATATTTGACTGTGACTGGTTTAATTATTATACAGACATGTGAACAATATTGTGCCATATAAATACGTTAAAATACGCAATGTTCTGATTTTGTGGAAGATATATTTCTAATTGTGTTTTTGAACAGATGACTCTCATAGCACGAATAATCGTCCACGTGCACCTTGTCAAACACATAAAAGCAGTAATGAAACCTTTATCTGTAATGCTGCGAAGCAATGAACGAGATGTTGCGAATGGTGTGACGGAAAACCTGATCTTACAGATCAAAGTCACGCGATGATATCAACCATGAAATAAGCACGACGTCGTTGTTTAAATACACATGTAAAACGTTAGTAGTTGGCGCGGTAAATAAGACAAATAATCATTCACGGGTATCCAGTGAAGAAAGGGAAATTCAATCTCTCGGTTCCGATAACAACAATTAGACCTCGTTTTGGAATGTCCCCAACTCTCAGTCCTATAAAAACAATTAAACCTCGTGTTGGAATGTCCCTATATGCACCGGATACCCATGAACTAGTCTACACTCCTACACCCCAGTGCTATATCAAACATGATAGATATATTTATACTAATAATTACAAGGATTATGTAAAGCACCTCAGTTACACACGACATATTTCTTGTTGTGATTCATTAACGAAAATAACCAGTCGTGTTTATCTGATGAAGATAGGAATTATCCAACACTCGGTATATCTGTTTTGATGGGAACTTTGGCAAGCCTCTGTTCCTGTCTAAACAGTTGCACCGCGGGAAAGACATTTCCAAATACGCCTTACACCCATGATCTTCTAAATAGTTGATGTACTGCCATGATAGATATTCTCAAAATATCATTAGAGAGGTGATGATTTGAGCAATGTTGGTGTTATACGTTCGAAGTTGACATATTCAGAATGAATATTTCCATATAAGGTCAAGTCGACGTAGATCTTTGACCTACTGACTTCAAAAAAAGTCAGTTTTCTTCTCTCACCAAGGGCAGTGTACTTATGAAATTTCATGACTGTGGGTGTATATTGTTTTGAAGTTATCGTCCCGAATGTATATTGCCATATTAATGCATGGCGACCGTAG
>JAWPHD010016774.1:0-48117 GCA_037043455.1 Cyrtodaria siliqua
CCTGGGTTCGGAGAGGGAAAATGACCAAAAACAGGTAAATGTTTGTTTTTATTTCTATTATTCACTGATGATTTCTTTTTCCCCGCCCTCATTGCAGATGTCAAATTGTCTGACATCCAGTGTTAGGGGTATACATAGTTCCAATACGTCAGTCAAGTCCAATTAACACGTACTTTTCACAGACAGCTGGCTATGACAGTCGTACCAGAGAGACTGAAGTAACTCAAGTAAATGTATTAGTTTCTAAAAATGTATTAATTGTAAGGACTCCAAAATGAATTCCAAAATATTCACCCCATTAAGAACAAAAAAACATAACAAAGAACAAAATTCAGAACTATTTATTAGTTTCTAAAAAGTTATTAATTGTACGAAAAAGTAAGGGAAACAATAAGATTTCAAAATTTGACTCCAAAATTGACTCTGCAGACCCTGAATATATGTGTATTATTTGAAATGAAATATAGTCAAACGGTCGTAATTGCAAAACCGAGGTAATAACACACTGTTTTAGTGGAGAGTACTGCAGTAACTTCTTAAAACAGACTTCACTCCAACAATCAATAATTATTTAACATTTTGTTACGTTTTTTTTTGTTTATATATAATATGTGATTTTTTTAAAAATAATATTTGAAAAATAAATTCAACATTTAACCAACTATAAAATGTAAATTAATGCACCAATGCGCATTTAGAATAGACACAAACTTGTTCAATCTCGTTTAACTCGTAGTTGCATAACTAAGCAACCGTGACGTCACCATCATATCAACACAATTTTAAAATATTTTTAAAAAAATACAGAAATCCCGAAGCCGCAAATTGTCTCCTGTACCTAATACTATATAATCTTCGCTGCACCATGTGTCCCTTTAACATATCAAAGTAAATTTGTATTTCATCGGATGAGGTCAATTTATGCATATACTATGCACACATAAAATTCGAAAACATTTGTATAGATCTTGAGTCCTAAAAAATATTGAAACAGCGGGTTTACTATCTGACTATACAAATCATAGTATTTGGCCTTCCTGCTACTTTCTGTTGTTTAACTAAGACATGTAAGACATGTAATACGGCGAATACATACATTTGAAAAAATTATTTCATTTTAGCTCAAATTTGACCGAACACAGAGGTGTCAGAAATATAGAGACAATATTAAAAATGTACATGTGTTGCTTAGCATGCTCAAATCATGCTTGAAAACTAAGGTGCTAGCCTAGGTAGGTAAACGATGTGTATATACAATTAATGTATATTATACCACAATAGCTAAAATACACACTATGCATTGTGTAATACCCGAGGATATACACAGCATATGTTAGTTATTTTGGTATAAATAAAATAGAGCATGAGTCTTGCACGTGTACGGACGATAATGCACTCGCTAACGCTCGTGCATTATTACTCGCTAACGCTCGTGCATTATCTCCCCGTACACGTGCAAAACTCATGCTCTATCCTATACGTGTACGATAGCTCTAATGGTTTTCCTTTGTTCTTGCTTATGATATAATTTTCATAAACCTGAAGGTCTGAGCCGTAACCGTGCTTTACACAACGACTCTTTTGTTTGTATCAGGTCGGTATCCAACATGAACACCTACTTTTGAATGGCTTCTGCACGTGCACGGGTGTTAATATCGTATACCTACATGACCTGCGCACGTGCACAGGTGTTCATATAAAATGAATAAAAGTGTTTTCAAGAAGGATACATGTGATCTATATATATATACAGTGGCGGATCCAGGATTTGAGATTAGGCATGGGGCGCAATTTTTTTTTTAAAGCTGAGAACCCCGACTTGTCAGATTTTAGTGGGAGCAACTTTTAAGAAAGAGTTGAATAACAAACAGAATAAAGCTGTGTCATATGAATTTTAAGAAGTAACATGATGTTATAAAAAAAAAGGGTTGGGGTGGGTGGGGTGGGGTGTGGTCGGATGGAACTGAATGGTGTTTAACGGCTCATCAACACAGTATAAGTTATTTAGAGCCGCCCCAGGGAGAGGGGAAGGATACATAGGAATCCGGGAACCGTGCCCTACTCTTAGGGGGGTGGGATGATGAGTGGGATGGGGTGGGGTAGAGATGGGGGTGGTGGCGGGGTAGCGGTGGGTTGCACCGATTACTTCCGATGACAAAGACTAATAATCATGTAATTGGAATTTTAAAGTGTTTTAGACATTTCACAATGATGACCTCTGTCCGTGTACTAAATCCAGGATTTTAGGTTAGTTCGGATGCGCAATGGTTATGTCCCCATTTCTGTAATCCCATTGACATTGCGTTAGAAAAGAAAAAAAATAGAGCTCAACTAAGCATGCATACACTGAACGACTTTAAAAACAAAACAGGGAAATGAACTGAGATAAATGACAAATTTCATTTATTCTATTTAACAATATCTACAGTTGATTTGCTGAAAATTTCATTTAAATTGATCAACAATAAACTTGTTAAATTCAGAGCATAACAGTACGATCCACAAAAGCAAAAGTCACAAACTAATACCCGGTATAACCCAATATGCGTAGGAGATGTCAGGTGTGCATTGCCGCTAATGTTGGACATTGTGACTTTTGCTTTTTGGGGTAGTACTGTTATTTTTTTAATTTAACAAGTTTAATGTTGATCGTTTTGAATGAAATTTTCAGCAATTCAACTGGATGTAAGTGTGATGAAGTTCAAAAACTGTACAGGTTTTGGTATCTGAGTGATGGATATAATAAAACACTAGAATGTAAAACTCACAAAGTGCAAACAGAAGGTCAAGGTCATTTATATTGACATACTTTAAGTAGGAACATACGGATGTTATATAGATGTAAGTGCGATTGAAGTTTTAAGCTGTATTGCTTTTGGTATTTGCGAAATGGAGATAATAAAAAAAACTTTAATGCTAAAAGAATAATGTAAGATAGCAATGTAAATGAACAAAGTGATAAAAGTAGGTCAATGTAATTCATATTGGTACATGCCGCTGTCAAGTAGAAAAAGTAGGTAAATGTAATTCATATTGGAACAAGCCGCTCTCATGTAGATGTAAACATGTGTGAGGTTTCAATGCTCTATTTCATCTAGCTGGTGTCTTAGCCAAAAACTGGAATGTGAATCTTGAATGTAAAACTATAAGGTGCAAATCAAGAGCTGTCGGAGAACACCGCAGCTCGACTATTCGATTTTTCAATGAATAATCAATTATATAGCCAGTATATACCATCAGAAAACAAGACTAAAACAATTATTGTTAGGATCTCATACAAATTATAATAAAATTTGTGGCAGGTTGTGAACTTTTTTTCTTTTTTTTTTTATCAGTTTAAATCCAAATTTGCAGTCATATTAAAGACATTTGTGGTCGAAAGTGAAACTCGGGAGGGAGGGGATATCTGGTAATTTTTTAGTGGGAGCAATTTAACCTCAATAATGAACACTTTCATGGAATTATGTTTTTAATATGTGGAAAAGAAAACTTCACTTTGATGCATAAAACAAAAATAAAGATGAGTTTACAACTAGATCTAATTGCAATATTTTATTTTTAATTCTGAGTACAATAGTATATAGTGAAACGTTTATATTTATAGATTTGTTCATATTTGATATACCTTAAATAACGAACATTACCTTGATTGACACGTGTTGCTTCAACTTGACATACATGGCCCTCCTGGTTCACACATGTCGGAAACGTCAATTATTGAGTCAGGAAAAACAATTATCTTCATAGTCCTCATACATGTCTAAAGCTTGACTAAGTACATTATCGGAGTCATAATCAGACAAGGCCTGACTACAGAAATCGTCCGAATCGTATTCGTTTGTTGTCATCATGTGTGGTTGTGAGCCGTTGTGTAAGTCGGTTACCGGCCTCGTACATCGGTGTACATGCATTTGAAAGACCCGCGCACGTGCGGTAACACCTCGAGCGCTTCGCGCTCTCGGTGTCACAATTCGCACGTGCGCGGGTCTTTCAAATGCATGAACACCTAGTACTTAGCCGGTAACCATTACTTACATGCCGATTTATTTCAGTCGTGCTATAAATGACAGAGTTATACCATGTACACGCCCGTTGTTGTAATATAATGTTTACACAACCTATCAATTAAAATGCCAATTACCGGCACTCAATGGCTATGGTACAACACATATTTTTCTCGTATGAGATTTGGGCCTGAGGCCCTCGAAAAGTGTCATTCTTGTTATCGTCGACGTCCATACGTCCGTAACGGTATGTGTCAGTAAACTCTCTCTCTCTCTCTCTCTCTCTCTCTCTCACGTTTCTTGTATGCCCATAATTTAAACAAGAATGGAAAGGGTGTATACGATAGAATTGAAAAACAAAAAAACAAATTAATGTATAAAATGATATGGTAGTATGGCGCGTCTAAAGTATGCAATGGCCAGTAGCCTAGTAGTGGCATAGTAGCTTGAATGGAGTAACATAGCGTACTATAATAATAATAATAATAATAATAATAAAGACTTTATTTAACGAGAGAACTCATTTGAAACTAGTCAATCTACCATGAGGCCCTCAACAATACAATATATACAATATTTACAAGTAAAAATGCATTTAAAGTGGTATATTCAGTAAATGGAAATATGTTTAAATAGAACTGCAAGACTTAGTCATTTACTAATATATCGGATGGTGAATCCACTGTAAATACAGTGTTTTGAATTGATTTACAGATTGGGCACTTTGTATATGGTGGGGAAGAGAGTTCCACACTTTAGAGCCTGAATAAGCAAATGACTTTCTGAATAACTCACTATTGGGTCTGGGGGAATATAGCTGAAGATTTGATGATGATCTTAGATTCCGCATATGGACATTTGAAGTTAGAGTAAATAAGTCTTTAAGATAAGCGGGGCCTGATCATTAACTGCTTTAAACATAATGATTGCTTTTTGAAATATAACTCTTTCGGGAAATGTCATCCAACTGAGTTCGGTAAAAAGTTCCACGGAAGGAGTATCGAAATCTTTATCTAGGATAAGTCGTGCAGCTCTTTTTTGGAACCTTACAAGTTTATCTTCGAGAGAAGTATTACAATTTCCCCATATCAAACAACAGTAATCAAGATGAGGTAAGATATAAGAATTGAAAAATAATTTGCGCATAGGTATAGAAAAGGTAAATCTTTATGCGAGATAACAAGTATAACAATGAATTACATTTTTTCAGAACTTTATCAATTTGGGTATTCCAAGAGAGGGTATTGTCAATTGTAACACCGAGTATTTTTTCTTCGTAACTACAATTAATAGTTTCATCTTTGAACTGAATAGAAGGGGCATTATGATAAATATGATGTATTTTGTTCTTAGATGAGAGATACATTATTTTTGTTTTTGATGCATTGATAGACATGCGATTAGTATCGCACCATGCGTTGACGTTGATAAGGTCATTATTGAGTGAATTTGCAGCGTCGACAAGAGATGAATTAGAAGTTGAAAGCGTTGTATCGTCTGCAAAAATATCCGTGACTGTGTTTTCCATAGATAATGGCAGGTCATTGATGTAAATTAAAAATAATAAGGGACCTAATACAGATCCTTGGGGTACACCCGATACAATGGGTGAAGATTCTGAAGTTATACCAGAAACCTGCACTTGCTGGCGTCTGTTATTCAGATATGATGAAAACCAGGAAAGTGCAGAACTATCTATTTTGTAAATTTTTAACTTTTGCAGCAATATAGTATGATCAACTAAATCAAACGCCTTTGACAGATCAAGAAATATAGTACCAACAATTTCATTGTTGTCAATGGCTGAAATCCAGTCATCTAATATTCGTATAAGGGCAGTTTGACACGAGTGATTTGCCCTAAAGCCAGATTGTCGTGAATAAAACAACCTATTTTCTTCAAGATGCCGTCTCAAATGTATACTAACATGACGTTCAAATATTAAAGAAATAACAGGAAGTATTGATATTGGCCTATAATTGGCCTTGTCGTTTTTAGGACCCGTTTTATGCACTGGCATTACTTTTGCTCTTTTGAATAATTGTGGGTAGATAGTAGTGAGTATACTGGTGTTAAATATTTTCGTAAGAATGGGGGCGATTACAGTAGCAGACATTTTCAAAAATCTGGCACTCATTTCGTCGGAACCGGTAGACTATGGGGAGGCTGTTTCACAGCAATAGACAATAACATTACATATCAGCAATGTTCCAGAAATATGAGGCGCCGTTTTGGTTTTTAATACAATTCAGTGATATCACCTATTGTTTTGAGTGATATCACTCATTCGAATAGGTAATATCACTGATTCATATTTAAATGAGTGATATCACCTATTCGAATGAGTGATATCAATGATTCGAATAAGTGATATCACCGATTCAAAACGAAAAGGTGATGTCACCTATTCAAAACGAAAAGGTGATGTCACCTATTGAATGGTTATACTTAATGGACCCTTTGCGTTACCTTTTCATATGTTTGTGTGTGCGTGTATGCGTGCGTGCGTGAGGTTTTGGTTTGTTGTTTGAGGCGTGAGACGTGTTTTGCCTGCACCTGAATCTGGAGGAATCACACATAAAAATAACACTGGACAAAGCTTTATACATTAACAGCAATCCTTTTGACAATTTTGACGATTTTTACATATCGAACATAATTGGGTGGCCCTGAAAAGGACCGTTGTAGTTGAAGGGACTCGCCCTACTTTACGCCAAAGGTAAACAGCTCTTCCATAATAAACAAGTGAAAATTGGGGCGCAGATGGATTCCGTCATCCTTCATTAAAGCGCGGTTGATTGCAAAAGCATATGGCAGAAATGTCACCCGTCGTCTGTTCTCGCGCCATTCACGCCGTAAAAGCCGGTTCAGCTGTATCCGGAGCGTCACTGCGTCTTCACTGCCCGGCTTGTCTAAAAGGGGGCCTCTGTAACCGTAGGCCTTCCGCTGGTATCGCGGGAACACACAGCCAATCAGAATTTTCGCTTGTGGACAGCGGATACAAACAGTTAAAATTAATCGTCTGTATGTCTCGAACAGGCTCTTCGGGGTGTCTTTCGGCGACGCGTTCGTAACATCGTTTGTCTCTAGTTGTATGTAGACACACCCTGGCTGCTGAACCCGGCAGGCCTCTTTGAAGTCGTTCCACTCTTTCTGATGCATCCTTGTCTTTATTCTGGCCCCACTCATGTGGAAATAACGCCTATATGGATTCGACCACTCGCTGTCCCCGTTATCCTCCATCATCCGGCGGATGAAACTATGCCCGAGAAAGTAGGTCAAAATCCTGGCTGCTAATTATGACTAAGCGTGTGTATAGGTTTACCACCACCAATTACATGTAAACCTCCGAGGTGTAGTCGAATGTAGTTCCTATAATAAAAAGTAATCCCTCCTTTTTCGATGGAAATGGGCATTATAAGTAGGGGAAAACTGCCCATTTCTATTCGATTTTGTGGTTATATGTATAAGAAGCGTATTAATAGGTTTTACTGGATCACTGATGAACATTTTCGAAATTTCGACTCTATGCTTACACTTTGTGCGAGCAGACCTAGGTTTAAAGTCTCATCCGAAGGACTGGTAAGGTAGGAAATAATATGATATGACTAAGCCGTGTGTGTATAAGCGTTTATTTATCCTCGCTGTATTGCACTAAGCATTTTAGCGAGCAGACCTAGGTTTAAAGTCTCATCCGAAGGACTGGTAAGGTAGGAAATACTTTTGAAATATTTCGATAATTAACCCAAATTCGGTCCTGGCTGGGATTGAACGCGCGATCCCTGGGTTACTAAGCCGCAATGCTAACCATTACACCACGGCGCTACCTTTAATATGACTAAGCCACGGGTGCACCAGGTTATATAGCAAAGACCACACTACAGACAGTATGCGTGACCAATCAAAAGTAAGATAAACCAAACACCAAAGCAACAAAGGCGACATATGAATATTGTAATGCAGATAACCTTACGATACAAGAACACAGGCAAGCGAATAAAAGTCACGTTGTTTAGAATAGATAATACTTTTGTTACAAATATCGTCTTTTTCTCTCTTTTTTTGCAATTTTCCCCATATTCATGTGACCTTTATTAGATATATGACAGTATGACGATTTTTCATTTATGGTCAATTATAATTATTAATTTAATGTAACATGTGTAAGAAACGAAAAAATATATATTGCAGTCTCGGTTTGACATGTTTGATTGAGACTATTTTTCTACTGTAGTTCAATGTGCTTTCTTGCATTGTTTGATAGTTATAGAAATTAAAGGGAATGTAGCGCCACAGCCAAACAAACTCTATTACTGAGAGTTCTGAAAAACTTGGAAAAGGGTGAAAGAATTATCAAAATCGGATGATAAACAAAAAAGATATGACCATTTAAAGGTTGTTCTAAAACAAATATGGGAACCGCCATTTTTAGAACTATGACGTCATAGTTCCATATTACCATATATGGAATATTAATAAATATCATTTAAAACGAAGAAAATCACTGCAAATGAATGATTTTTTTTAACTGGTGTTATAAATCATTATTGCCATTAAGTATTACATATTTTTCATACAGTTGATGTCATTTTTTCCCTATAAATCAGTAAATTTTCATATTTATAAATATTCCATATATGGTCATTTAGAACCGTGATGTCATAGCTCTCAAAATGGCCGCTTCCATATCCGTTTTAACAGAAACTTTAAATGATCATATCGTCTTTGTTTATCATCCGATTTTGATAATTCTTTCAACCTTATTCAAGTATTTCAGAACTCTCAATAATAATGATGGTTTGGCTGCGGCGCTACATTCCCTTTAATATACATACTTTCACAAACATTATTTGTTTTAGAGTGAGGACTAATTCGATTAGAAAGACTGTGTTTAATTTGTATCACAACGTTTTTTTTCGTCATGAAAGTTCACTTACATATGTGTGCTAAATGCAAATACAGTCTTCTACAATATAATTTAAGTCTTCATAACTCTAAAACAAATTTGAATCTCCGGCTATATTTATCCCGGACTTAAAAACGGATATGGTTGTTAGACTGTGTATCAACATGATCAACGTCATTATAGTTTTCTTTATAATATTTCAACTTAGTATAAAGCATGATTAGTAATGTTATAATTGTTTCAATAGTTTTGTACCTGAACAAGATTACAGAGTTCCATAACATAATTGTTTATTAAACAACTCATTTCTATCACTCAAATAGTTATATATTATGTATATAGTTTACATTTAAACATAGTACATTTTAAAAGATATAACTCCTTTTGTAGTGTCCGCAGATCTTATTTCAATGTTACCCGTGGTAATTTTTATATTAGTTTTTTTGCTACAATTACCAAATATGTCTTACATGTTATATTAGGCAGCATATAGAAGTATGCATATTTTACCAATTAAATATGAAGTTTAACATTGACATTCCAGCTTTTTATTGGTGGAGGAAGACACCAGGTGAAAACCCGGGCATTTCTTCGTGCACGGGCGCGCACCTGAGTAGAACCACTGACGTTCCGTAAGCAAGCTGGATAGCTTGATACTCACATACTAAACAGTCCTGGCCCCATGTAGAATCAAACCCACAGCGGTGAGGGACATATGATTTCAAATCTAAGACCACTCGACCACGGACGACCCCAAGTTTATGTGAAGCATCATTATACGTTTGTTCGAATGGTGCACCTGTGGTCATAAATGCCCCCGCAATGGGGCTTATCAGTTTCATTTAACAAATCTTAAAATATCTTCTGAAAAAATACAAGATATAGAGCTGTGATATTTTGCATGTAACATCGTCTTAATATGGTCCTCTAACTAGTTTGTTCTAATGTTGACCCTGAGGTCAAATTTGGACCCGCCCCAGTGTCCTAATTATTCACACAAACTTTAATCAAGCATCATTTTTGATTTATGCTCCGGACAAAAAGTGTGACGCATGGACGCACACACGGACGGGCGGAAAAAGCGGCGACTATATGCTCCCCCATAATAAACAATCTAGTGTCTTTAGTTACAATATATTTCATATCAAAAACTAAGGTAATATTAAATGAAAAGGAAAAAACTGTGATGGGGCCTCAATATAATGTATCTGTGGTAATCAGTCAGCGAGACGTAATCAGCTAAAAAGCATGCTATCATGGAACATGCTATCCATAATTTTTCAACGAATAAATGTGTCTTTAAATCATGAACATTTTGTTCCACTGGGCCTATATAAGTCACCTATACAAAAGGTAAGTAATGGTTACCGGCTAAGTACTAGGTGTTCATGCATTTGAAAGACCCGCGCACGTGCGAATTGTGACACCGAGAGCGCGAAGCGCTCGAGGTGTTACCGCACGTGCGCGGGTCTTTCAAATGCATGTACACCGATGTACGAGGCCGGTAACCGACTTACACAACGGCTCACAACCACACATGATGACAACAAACGAATACGATTCGGACGATTTCTGTAGTCAGGTCTTGGCTGATTATGACTCCGATAATGTACTTAGTCAAGCTTTAGACATGTATGAGGACTATGAAGATAATTGTTTTTCCTGACTCAAAACACATATAGAGAAGTACCCGAAGAGGAAAAAAGATATTATCGACATTTTAGATAAATCAATTGACGTTTCCGACATGTGTGAACCAGGAGGGCCATCCATGTATGTCAAGTTGAAGCAACACGAGTCAATCAAGGTAATGTTCGTTATTTAAGGTATATCAAATATGGCTGCCATGTAAAAATGAGCAAATCTATAAATATGAACGTTTCACTATAAACTACTGTACTCAGAATAAAAAATAAAAAATTGCAATTAGATCTATTTGTAAACTCATCTTAATTTTTATTTTATGCATCAAAGTGAAGTTTTCTTTTCCACATATTAAAAAAATAATTCCATGAAAGTGTTCATTATTTAGGTTAATTTCAGATACACAGATGAAATATCAATACCAGATATCCCCTCCCTCCCGAGTTGCCTTTCGACCACAAATGTCTTTAATATGACTGCAAATTTGGATTAAAACTGATAAAAAAAAAAGAAAAAAAAAGTTCACAACCTACCACAAATTTTATTATAATTTGTATGAGATCCTAACAATAATAGTTTTAGTCTTGTTTTCTGATGGTATATACTGGCTATATAATTGATTATTCATTGAAAAATCGAATAGTCGAGCTGCGGTGTTCTCCGACAGCTCTTGTTGTGCACCTAATAGTTTTACATTCAAGATTCACATTCCAGTTTTTGGTTAAGACACAAGCTAGATGCAATAGAGCATTGAAACCTCACACATGTTTACATCTACATGACAGCGGCATGTTCCAATATGAATTACATTTACCTACTTTTTCTACATGACAGCGGCATGTACCAATAAGAATTACATTGACCTACTTTTATCACTTTGTTCATTTACATTGCTATCTTACATTACTCTTTTAGCATTAAAGTTTTTTTTATTATCTCCATTTCGCAAATACCAAAAGCAATACAGCTTAAAACTTCAATCGCACTTACATCTATATTACATCCGTATGTTCCTACTTAAAGTATGTCAATATAAATGACCTTGACCTTCTGTTTGCACTTTGTGAGTTTTACATTCTAGTGTTTTATTATATCCATCACTCAGATACCAAAACCTGTACAGTTTTTGAACTTCATCACACTTACATCCAGTTGAATTGCTGAAAATTTCATTCAAATCGATCAACATTAAACTTGTTAAATTAAAAAAATAACAGTACTACCCCAAAAAGCAAAAGTCACAATGTCCAACATTAGCGGCAATGCACACCTGACATCTACGCATATTGGGATATACCGGGTATTAGTTTTGTGACTTTTGCTTTTGGGGGTCGTACTGTTATGCTCTGAATTTAACAAGTTATTTATTCAGCAAATCAACTGTAGATATTGTTAAATAGAATAGATGAAATTTGTCATTTATCTCAGTTTATTTCCCTGTTTTGTTTTTAAAGTCGTTCAGTGTATGCATGCTTAGTTGAGCTCTATTTTTTTACTTTCTAACGCAATGTCTATGGGATTACAGAAATCCGAACTAACCTAAAATCCTGGATTTAGTACACGGACAGAGGCCATCATTGTGAAATGTCTGAAAAACACTTTAAAATTCCAATTATATGATTATTAGTCTTTGTCATCGGAAGTAATCGGTGCAACCCACCGCTACCCCGCCACCACCCCATCTCTACCCCACCCCTCCCCACCCCACCCAAACCCAACCCACCACCCCCAACCCATCCCACCACACCCCACCCCACCCACCCCAACCCTTTTTTTATAACATCATGTTACTTCTTAAAAATTCATATGACACAGCTTTTTTCTGTTTGTTTGTCAACTCTTTCTTAAGTTGCTCCCACTAAAATCTGACAAGTCGGGGTTCTCAGCTTTAAAAAAAAGTTGCGCCCCATGCCTTATCTCAAATCCTGGATCCGCCACTGTATATATACATAGATCACATGTATCCTTGTTGAAAACACCTTTATTCATTTTATATGAACACCTGTGCACGTGCGGAGGTCAGGTAGGTATACGATATGAACACCCGTGCACGTGCAGAAGCCATTCAAAAGTAGGTGTTCATGTTGGATACCGACCTGATACAAACAAAAGAGTCGTTGTGTAAATCAAAATATCGAGTTCCAGTTCAAACAAATTATGAAAGCATATCTACGGTCTAAAATTATAAAGTCGTAAGTGTTACGTAAGTGTTACTTACGACAACTGAGCAACATTCAGTCTGGTACCCGTTCTCATATCAGTTTGCTTAAGCAGGGTTTTATTCATGTCGTAAGTGAAAGCAGGTTAGCAGCCCGTTTTATGAAACATTGATCGTAAATCAATTTCTTTAAATGCTTCACTATAAATTACACTTTCCAAATAGACGTGATTTCATTTCATTTTCTTATACATGGTATATATCTGCACTACGTGTACACATAATTGTCTACATTGAACATGTTGAATCCTTCGTTAAAAAAAATAAACGATTTTAAAATTTAAGACTTATCGTAAGATGTTTTCATAAAACAGGGCCCTGCTGCTGCTGGTGGTAGATACGACCTTAAAATGTATAAAAAGTTGGGTCTTAACTGGTAGATACGATCGTATTATGTTATGCTTGCATATACATGATATAAAATGTGAAACTGCTACGAGTTTATATATCACGACCTTCTTTTCTTTTTTCTTTTTTTTACTTTCTTACAGTCCAGACTCTATTGTGCCCATCTCGGTGAACCGTGAGGATTGTCAAGTATGTCGGTGGAGAGACTATAAACCTTCGAACTACACATTATTTTTTTTACTTTTATCGAATGAAATAACTTATATAAGTATATTGAGCATTGGGACTTATTATGTTTGTATGACCCAATATGTAATGATATATAAGGTACGGGGACATATAAAGGTTATGGGGAAATATGCATTTATTTGCGTGAAGAGCATGAAGAGCGTGCAGTGCGTGAAGAGCGTGCAATGCGTGAAGAGCGTGCATTGCGTGAAAAGAGTACATTGCGTGAAGAACATGCAGTGCGTGAAGAGCGTGCTTTGCGTGAAAGCGTGCCGTGTGTGAAGAGCGTGCAGTGCGTGAAGAGCGCGCAGTGCGCAGTGCGTGAAGTGAGCGCAGTGCGTGAAGCAGTGCGTGAAGAGCGTGCAGTGCGTGAAGAGCGTTCAGTGCGTGAAGAGCATGCATTGCGTGAAGAGCGTGCATTGCGTGGAGAGAGTGCAGTGCGTGAAGAACGTGCAGTGCGTGAAGATATTAATTAATGATTAATAATACATTGTCATTTAAGTATATCAGTAAACTCGGTCGTAAATTATAAATTATCAAGGGACATGGTATCGGTTGAAAATACCAGATCGTTGCATTTTACAGTTGTGAAGTTATAAGCATCAAAAATATCTATAGAGGGTGAGATGGCTCAGTGGTTAGAGTTTTGACCTCTCACTCCGGAGGTCACGGGTTCGATCTCGCCCGGTTTGATATCTACATGTAGATATGGGAAAAGTGTGACTTTAGTGTTTACATGGGTCGTTTGTAATTGCTTATTGTGGTTTAGTTCTAGCATTGCCCATGAAAAAAATAAAATGAAATGATGTAAAAATGATTGAATTGGTATTTCCTTTTTATTTTATTGAAAAACATTCAACCCATCGATATATATAACCCAAAACGTGAGCGGTGTAGTTAGCAGTTTTGAGAAGTGTATGCCTACATATAATACTATATTATTATGCGGGATACGCGTATTGTCATGCTTAGTGACTGACTGACATTTAATGACTGACATATGGTACTGTGTACTGGGCTTGGGTATTTATACTTAAAGTCACATGCCCGTCAACAACAGGCAGGTTTTAAAATCAACAGGCAGGTTTTAAAATCGATGCACATCGTTTCTAAGTCGACGAACGATAGAGTATATATGTAACTAACTTATGTTGCGAATCCGCTCTATGACTACAATATTGTTATTGTTCGAAGCTTCTCATAAAGTCCTATGCATTACTGTATGGAAACAGCTCTCAATGAGCCAATGCTTATCTAATTTCACTGATTAGCTATAATAGCAATAAAACCATTAATCTTATCAAGGACATCCTAGTTGACCACATGTGGTCCATTAGGTCAATGCAGAGGTACTTTAAACAGATGTGAACTGGTCTGTTATTTATGAATCTGTCTTCGTGTTTGTATCATTTATACAAATACATGGGTACATTTCAAAATGTTTATATATTAGATGTAAATGTATATGCCAATTCTACAGATAAGACGTGTATCTGCTTGTAATTACGCATATTTTTTCATCAAAACGCATTAAAAAATCGTCATTAAAGTATTGTTTGGACCCATTGCGTTACCTTATCATATTTTAGCAAAAATTGTTTTAAGAATACGCATTAGTATTAAAATGTAAATTCGCAATACAAGTTTTTTCACGCGTACATGAAAGCTTAACTGGAGCACTGCATACGAGAGGTGTTCAACTTATAATTGAACACTTGTGTTTAAGATGTTATTTAATTTATATCATAACAAATGCGTGGTTTAATGATGTGAAACTGTCATTTAGAACGTATGCATTTAAAAATAATCTCCAATTTCACGCTGTTCGTTTTAAATTACATTTTGAATTAGGTGTACACTATTTTCTAGTTTTAAACCTATATGTTTCTGTTGCCGTGGTTAATTTGGTACCAGAAACATTAAATTCCAAACAAGATTTGATTTTAAAAATATATCGCGAACACACAAAGGGTCTGTAAAAAATGTTGCAAAGTCCATACAAAGTAACAGTTACGGACACATTCGAGTAACCAATAAAAAGATTATTATTTTTTCGCAAACTTTTATCAACTGAGATAATAAGGGTTATGGTCGAATGTCATGGTTCAGCGATCATTGTACGGGTTCGAACACTGCCATGGTCCAAAACGTCTTTTACAGAGTATAGAAGCTTTCGTAATTTAACATAGTTGAATTTCATGTTAAATTTTGCTGAAATCTTGAAAATCGCCACATTTCAAAAAAAGGCATATGACACTTTGTTTACGTTCAGACATGGACATAGCAGAATACTATAACCTTAAACCACAATTTAAAAGCATTTGTCTTAAAATTTGTACTCCAGTTATTTTTATAATTAAAGATTTTTGCTTCAAAATGTCATTCTCAACCTTTTTTTCAAAAATACGGATGCAGCAACATTAGGAAGCACATAATATTGCATGTCATAATGTTCATATCGAAGTAAGCATTAGACTTGACATTAAGATCAACATATTCGTCGAGAATTTCAAGATAGTTGATTCAGTTACACATTGAAAGTGTTCACTTATAAGTTGAACAGCTCTCGTATTTAATCAAAGTGGGTATACATATATTTATGTATATAATATACATATATGTAATCAAAGGGTGTTTATAATATACATACATCTGTAATAGAAGAGTGTGTATATAATGTACATGTACATGTATCTGTAATCGAAGTGTGTATATAATGTACATGTACATTTATCTGTAATCCAAGTGTGTATATAATGTACATGTATCTGTAATCGAAGTGTGTATATAGTGTACATGTATCTGTAATCGAAGTGTGCATATAATGTACATGTACCTGTAATCGAAGTGTGTATATGATGTAAATGTATCTGTAATCGAAGTGTGTATATCATGTAAATGTATCTGTAATCAAAGTGTGTATATAATGTACATGTACATTTATCTGTAATCCAAGTGTGTATATTATGTACATGTATCTGTAATCCAAGTGTGTATATGATGTAAATGTATCTTTAATCGAAGTGTGTATATAATGTACATGTACATTTATATGTAATCCAAGTGTGTATATAATGTACATTTATCTGTAATCAAAGTGTGTATATAGTGTACATGTATCTGTAATCGAAGTGTGCATATAATGTAAATGTATCTGTAATCGAAGTGTGTATATAATGTACATGTACATTTATCTGTAATCGAAGTGTGTATATAATGTACATGTATCTGTAATCGAAGTGTGTATATGATGTAAATGTATCTGTAATCGAAGTGTGTATATCATGTAAATGTATCTGTAATCAAAGTGTGTATATAATGTACATGTATCTGTAATCAGAGTGCGTATATAATGTACATACATATGTAATCAAAGTGTGTATGCAGTGAACATGTACATGTAATCGATTGATTGATTGAATTGGGGTTTTACGGCACACCAACACAAGAAAGGTTATATGACGCCAAACAGGGATGAACATGCCAGGCTCATCCTCCATTTACATCTGGATAAAATATGGAGCATGGGCATAGAACCTTTTAACCTGCAGAACTGCAGAGTTGCTGCAAATTCTATTTTTGACACTCCATTTAGGATGGAGCCACGTTTCCACATTTGCATATGCAATGTCATTAAGAAAAATGACAAGTGGAAGGGGGTGGGGTGGGGTGGTCCTACCCCTCTGCCTCTAGCGGGATTTGCAGTGGTTGTAGTCTACCCCGGCAACCACACGGGGATGTATCTGTAATCGAAGCGCATATATAATGTACATGTATTTATAATCAAAGAGTGTGTATATGTTGAAATCATGTGATAAACGTCACAGACGGGCAATGACAGGATTAATTTATTGTTACAAGAATATGTATATGAAATGTACCGCATATAATAAATGCGGAAAATGGTGCTTTTCTCAGGAGTGTTTATTAGGATCGCAAACATTGCCGAAAATGAGATACATAAGATACAACGGCTTGACAGTAGCGTTTTTTTATAATTCATAACTTTCAAATGACATCATCAAAATAATTTGACCAATCAGTGATCAATCAAATAAAAGACCTCCACATTCTGGTAAGGGTTAGACTCGGTGTTTATCATTGGTGCTCAACTGACTTTAGCCCTTTATACAACTAGTTTGTATTGATAATTATATTAAACGATTAATTTTTTATGTATATCTATGTATTTTCTTTTGGTGTTGTCTGATTTTAAAACACCAATATGGATACATTTAATTTAAATCATGGTCTAATATTTTCTTTTTTCATATAGATATTGAGGATAAAGTCCGAGTAAACCCCTTTATTTTCACCTTCTGAATATCTCAACCTACCGGAAGTTGACCAGATGTGAAAGTTATGAATATCATATATTAGTTATAATTGGAAAAAAAGTTTTCTCGTAAAACACCATCTAATATATTTACAAACTCTAACAATGATGATACTAATTTGAATGGACGTTTAAATAGTCTATAGCTGGTTTTATATTCAACATATATTTGATAAATAGAGAATACATTGTAGTTGAACAAGTAAGCATACAAGTTCAAAATGTTAATAATAATTTAATCAAAAAAATGGAAAGTAAAAACAATTATAAGCATATATTTAATACATATAATATTGATGTGAACTTCTTACTATGCTTGGAAGAGGAGAGCATGTGTTTGTTATTCACACATTTAGAATTTGCGGGAAATTAAATTACAATCTTGTGTTTCAAACATTTAAACTGTTTCTCAATTCTGCTTCGTTTTTACTTAAAGGCCGAGATTGGTAGACCAGGGGATCTCTCCGATGATTGGCACTGGTCATTAACACCTGCCAAGTTAGGGCTATACATCTGTGATTATCTGTGATTATAATGGCCCAAGAGCACACACCACTGAATGATAACATCTGTATAAATTCCTGTGGTCATTTCTGTATTTCTGGGAGGAGAAATGAAGATTCTAACAGCAAACTAAACTGATAACATAATTTTATATAATAAAGTCATACAACTATTCTTCAAAGATACACCATCGACTTTAATTAAATATGCACAAATACTATTTTAATAATGCGATATGATTAATAATGTTGTTTTTTTCATGCTTTCTGACATACTTCTGACTTCTTACATCATCTTACACCAGACCACTTACTCTCTCATAGACATCACACATAGAGTACTGGTCCTCTAATCTGGAGGAAATATTATCAGCATGTGACCTTTGATATTAATACACCCATATTATTAATTATTACCATAATACATACTTTCTCAGTTGGTAACAATACCTTACAATGAATAACATTATGTGAACTAAAATAAATGTCAAATCACCTGGATTTATTTTGCAGTCAGCTTATAGATAGATCATACACTTTATTTCCTCTTTCGAGATTTCCATACATATACACATATACAAAGGTAAGCGTTAACAAATTAATTAACTTTCAATTGGAGAGAGAAAATAGTAATGACATAAGGTGAACGTATAAAGTAACTATATTACATAATTGTCTCTGATTTATATAGGAAATACTGGGAATAGAAAAGCTATTTATCATGCAGATATGCACTTTTCTGCCTAATAAAGGGGTGACCTATTAAATTTTGCTTTAATTAGGCACTGGCCAATAAAGCCAATCAATGCGGAATCCCTCGGCGTTTATTGTACGTAACGTTATCTGACGTCATGCACGTAATTTTGCCTGACGTCATAAAACAAACAAAAAACAACAACATGGCGACGTCCTCGATAAGCGTACCATTCTAAGAAATAGGTAATAATAGTAATTCATACAGAAAATATGGATAATTTACATGATAAATAGAATATTATGTCAGTGCCTTTTACTATCAAGTTTATTAGGCTCGGCACGAAAACGAAGAATGGCTAAAAAAAAAGACAAGAAAAAAAAAGACATTGACATAATATTCTCTATATCTACTCGTTTGCTCTACTGGGAAATGTCTCCCAATGGGAGATATTTCCCAGTACGGAACATTGCTCGGCCTTTTCCGTCAGTGGCGGAAATGCCCAATGACGTTCCGATTGTTTTACGGACGACTTCGTCAGATTCCGTCACTAGGAATAACGATTACGGAAATTAACGAAGAGTTCCGGTTCCACTTGTCGTAACGTCGTCTTGGATGATGTAACGTTGTCTTGGCGTTCTCGTGCAAACTGGTGTAAAAAGGCGTGAATCATTAGAAATATTAATAAAATATCATTTTAAATTATGTAATATATAGTTTATAACCAGTGTTTTTGAGATACTGCAAATATCTCAAAGTATTATAGAATTATATAGTACTATAATGTTATGTTTGATCGGTATACACACAGGTACGCGCGCACACACGTACATACGCACATGCATACATACACACGCACATACCTGCTCATACGCGCGTCCACATATACACACTACCTATATACAAGCATGTGATTCTTAATATTAACAAACACGTACATATACAGACACAAAGATAAACTGTATTTATTTTATGATATGCAATGAAATATCGTATTTTATCAGTGAAATAAAAGTGTTATTCCACACTGTGGACTATAGAGTTTTATTTCACAGTAGCTGCCGGGACTACTTCTGTTGTTCTACTGTAGTTGCCTATATTTTTTTGGTAAATTCATAAAATAAAAAGAAAAATTGTTGTTTTGTCGTGAATAACATAGTTTTCTCACTTCTCGATGAAATAAAATATGTTATTCACTCCAAAACAACAGATATCCTCTATATATATTACTATTTCTCGCCGAAACGAAATACAAGGAACTAGTTACATATATACAAGCAGAAAACATAAATTGACATTTATAATATGTTGTTGTCTGAGATAAGTCATACAGCGTGATGTTATATTCACGTAATTACTATTCTTGTTACGCTTAATAAGTAATAGCAAAATGAATTAGCTAATACCGAAGCATTGTGGTGTAGTGGTTATAGTGTCTGCCTTGCATTCGGGAGGTCGTGGGTTCGAGTCCCCTGACCGCGTCATACCAAAGACTTTAAAAATGGAGTAGTTACTTGTAACCCATGCCTCCTGACAAGCAAATAATGGTTAGTACTACGACTGGTCAAAAACCGTCTGGTCAACCCGGTGTCAGAATAATGTGTCTGGGTGGGGTATCACGTACTACGGCGTGGTATTCCAGTGTGGCAGCACTATATCTGCTTCAAGTAGACTGTAGATAGATACATAGCACTACACACAATCACTCACGCAATAGTCCAGACATAATGCCGAGCCAACGGGGGATTCTTCCCGGGGGCTCATATGGTAGAGGGATTTTAAACCTTAGAAATCATCATCATCAATTAGCTAATGTATATTATAACATATATTCAAATTATGCACTTATTATATATGCACAGACTGTAGATCCCGTTGGAGCGGTAAAAAAAAAAGAAATAAAAAGAGACAAGAAGCCCAGCTGCACAACATTGTGTATTTGAAACGGGAAATTATGCCAGACTGTGTACTTACATTTACAAGAGGATTATACCCGAACCCAGCTGGACAGCTCTATATGGGTCTTATGTGGGAATGATGTTATGAATATGTTCATGTTTTAATTTTGTATGTGTGGGTGTGTTGTGTATGTGTGTGTGTGGTGGGGTGGGGGGAGGGGGAAAGTGGGAGGTATAACCCTCTTGTAAATGTTAGTAAATTAAGTAAAATTTCCAAAGAAAATATCATAACAATTACTATCGTTTGTATTAACTATTGCTTGTTTAGTGCTATATCTTGCAGAACTGTCTATGTTTTTTGCATTCGTATATTTCTTCAGCCTGTCAATCTATTCCAGTGAATGCACGGACAATTGTAAACGTGAAAATCTTATTGACTATTTTGTATTATTTCGACTTGTAAATGTGTTTTAAAAATGTTATTGACCTTTTTGTATTATTTTACTGTTGAGAACCTTAGGGAAGATTGGACCATGTCCAACTGAGTTTACTCGATAATAAATTCATTATTATTATTATTATTATTATTATTAAACAATACATGTATACATAACAATCAATTCAATATGCATACAATATGTTTTTATGTGGTAAATGAGTGCTGTTACCATTTTAGTTTAGAACACAATGTAGTACAACCTTCAATAGATTACATTTATTGATATCAGTTATATTCACCAATACAAATATTTTATTGCAAGATTATTTGCACTTTGTTAATTCTTAGTTCACCTTTCATTGAGTCAGCATTGATTCACATAAAACCATAAAACATTCTGGATCAGGAATTTATACTGTAGTAGCAGACACATGGTGATAATGGGGTGATAATGGGGTCAGTTAGGAGGTCGGAGAGTAATTTCTTTACAATTACTGTCAATCATCCAAGAGTTGCAATCTCGGCCTTTAAAACTGCTTGCATGGAATTAAACCAAAAACAAATAATTACGATTTCAATTTTCTTCTTTATTTTACCTTTTTGTTAAAATTATTATTGACACAATATCATAAAAAGTTAGTAAGATGAAAACAACAATTGCTTTAACTATTCTAAGAATTAACATTTATGATTGAATAAATGCAAATTAATAGCAAACTAACGGGACACCGTGACCTTTTAATCGATCAAGATTGTTGTGTATTCCTTTAATATGGTGTCCGGTTTTGGCCAGATACAATGTCGCATTGTCGTGGGCTGACAATGTGACACCCAACAATACGACATCACGACATTGCGATACGACAATGCAACACGGCGATACGACAACGCGCCATTGCGATGGTATGTCTGATGGAAAACTTCATCTCATTTGCCTCTGACGATGCTATCCCAATGTAACACCAGTACCCTTTTATATTACATACATCTATAGTCCTGAAATAACCTAACACTAATTGTGTTAAAATAGTAATTGTGTTAAACTCGCATTTCGTTAGACATATTACATTTGAGGGTCCAGAATGGAAACTCCAAATAAAAATTACCTACGGATAAAACTACGCCAAATCGCTAGAATATTGTATGGCTATCAATGGCTATCAATTACTCATGGCAATTAATAAGCTATCGGCTAAGTGATTTACGAACGTTTAATGATACCGATTTGAATGCAATGTCGGTTTCTGAAGAAGCTGAAGAGTTTAATAATAATCATAATTTTAATGATGGCGATGCAATATTTGAAGAACTCGATAAACAGATTACTGTAAGCGAAGTTGAATATGCAATTCGTGCCTTAAACAAAAACAAAGTTTCTGGAGATAATATTTTAAATGAATACTTTATCTCAACTTGCGATATTTTATCTGGACATATAACTGACATTTTTAACGTAATATTTGATTCAGGATATTTTCCGGATGAATGGACTGAAGGTTTTATAATCCCCTTGCACAAGCGAGGTGATAAAGACATGGTTAGTAACTACAGGGGAATAACTCTAGTAAGTTGTATGGGAAAACTTTTTACAAGTATTTTGAACACCCGGATTAATAAATGGTGTGAGATTAATAATACTGTATCGGACGCACAATTTGGCTTTATGAAAGGCAGATCAACGGTAGATGCAATTTTCGCACTTCATAGTATAATCGAAAAAATTCTAAACAATAAAAAACGGCTTTATTGTGCTTTTATAGACCTTAAAAAAGCGTTTGATTCCATCTATAGAAATGCAATGTGGTTAAAGTTATATAAATTTGGTATTAACGGGAAAATGCTAAGAATAATTCGTTCTATGTATAACACTGTCAAATCATGCATAAAATACTGTGGTTCTTTCTCGGATTTTTTTCGAGATTTCAGTCGGTTTGAAGCAAGGGGAGATAATGTCTCCGATCTTGTTTGCATTGTTTATTGAAGATTTAGAGTTATATTTGCAAAATAGAATAGAGAGTGGTTTATCATTAGATGACATTTCTTTAATTTTACTACTTTTTGCTGATGATATGGTGTTAATAGGTAATACTCCGCAAGATCTGCAAATGAGCTTAAATCGTCTATATGAATATTGTGAAACTTGGGGTCTGGAAGTAAATACTGAAAAAACAAAGGTTATAGTTTTTCGTAAAAGAGGTAGAGTAACCGTTGATGAAAACTTTTCTTTTAACGGAGCATTATTAGAGGTTTCAGATGATTTTAATTATCTTGGAGTTGTATTTAACTACACAGGGTCGTATACGTTAAATCAACAGGCTATGTGCGGCAAAGCATTAAAAGCTATGAATCTTTTAACTGCAAACATAAGAAAAACTGAACTAAAACCTAAAACATCCCTTCAATTATTTGATGCTTTCGTCTCATCAATACTCAATTACGGCTGTGAAGTCTGGGGTTTCATAAAATCGAAAGAGATAGAGAGAATTCATCTCAAGTTTTGTAAACACATTCTAGGAGTAAAACTGACCACGAGTAATGCTGGTGTTTACGGTGAATTGGCGCGTTATCCTTTATTTATCACAAGATATACTAGAATAGTTAGATATTGGTTGAAATTAGTTAAAACAGAAAATATCATTTTATCATCTATTTATAAATCTTCATTATCTGATTGTGAAAGTGGTTTAAACAATTGGTTATCCAATGTAAAATCTCTGCTTAATACGTATGGCTTTATGTATATATGGGATGATCCTTTAAGGGTGAACCATCAACATTTTATATCTAGCTTTAAACAGAGGTTGGTGGATTGTTTTATTCAAAAATGGAACGCTGATCTACAAGAAAATAGAGTATTATCAAGTTTGTATAGACATGTTAAAGATAATTTTGGATATGAAAACTATCTGAATATTTTATGTACAAAAAGATTACGAAGTGTTTTTACTAAATTACGTTTATCTTCACATAGCTTAAGAATTGAGACAGGTCGTTATGCAAGACAGAGGATTGAAAGAAATGAAAGAGTTTGTCAAATATGTAATTCAACTGATATTGAAGACGAATTTCACTTTGTTTTAATTTGTACAGCTTATAATGATATTAGAAAGAAATATATCAGAAAATATTACATACAAAGGCCAAATATGTTTAAATTTATAACACTTCTACAATCTTCAAAGAAGAAAGAACTTTTTAATTTAAGTAAATATTTGTCAGAGGCGTTTACTGTCAGATGTTCTATTCCAAATATTATTTCTTAAAATATATTCAAGTACATCCTCACATAAATTGTTATTTTATATATAATTCCTTTTGTTTTTTGATATCCTTGGATTATTGATTAAAATGTGTGATTTATATGAGCTATGATTAATTAAGGAGTATTGAAAATTGAACTATAAGTGAGTGTGTAGAAGTATGTGTAACCTGTCATGTGATTATAATTATGTATTACAAATTATGTATGTAATGATGAGAAACTGTAAAAGTTTAAGTCAATAAAGTATCTATCTATCTATCATATTCCTTCTGCCGGAATTTGGCGGGAATGCAATTTCCGCCACGCCATTAGTACGTAACCAATATTGAGACCTTCTAAATGCTTAAAAAAAGATCGAACTGTTGAGAATGTTTATTTTTTATTTATTTGTTTTATTTGTTTGTTGTTGCTGTGTTCATTCGTTTGATTTTTTAAGCCGTGCTGGTAACATTTTACGGCAAAATTATATGTATACTTGTTTTAGGGGTTGTGCATTTGTTTCATTATTAAATATATTTAAAAAACATTGACGACTAATGATATTGATATGAATCATATTTAACACATGCTTAATAATAGTATAATATGCGTAAATAATCATGGTTACCAAGTTTCTATGTATATATGTAAATCAACAAATGTCCGTCAAAGAATGTTTTACTATCCGAAAATAACTTGTTGGCGTTATTTTGAACGCAGTAATAAACTAAACAAGTTATTTCAACAAAACATCGTGGTAAAACAAATAGTGAATTCGTCACAGCCTGTTGTTCTTTTAAGAATACATTACTATGCGAAAATAACTGCCGGGCCGAATATGAAATCCTATTTAATAACAGATTACCGGCAAAATAACTTGTTTGCGTTATTTTGAAAGAACACTGTAATAACCTAAACACGTTATTTCAAAGATTTTGATATGAATCATATTTGACACATGTTTAATAATAGTATAATATGCGTAAATAACCATGGTTACCAAGTTTCTATGTATATATGTAAATCAACAAATGCCCGTCAAAGAATGTTTTACTATCGGAAAATAACTTGTTTGCGTTATTTTTATCGCAGTAATAAACTAAACAATTTATTTCAACAAAACATCGTGGTAAGAAAAGTGTATTCGTCACAGCCTGTTGTTCTTTTAAGAATATATTACTATGCGAAAATAACTGCCGGGCCGACTGTGAAAACCTATTTAAAAACAGATTACGGGAAAATAACTTCTTTGCGTTATTTTGAAAAAACACTGTAATACCATAAACACGTTATTTCAAAGATTTTGATATAAATCATATTTAACACATGTTTAATAATAGTATAATATGCGTAAATAACCATGGTTGCCAAGTTTCTATGTATATATGTAATTCAACAAATGCCCGTCAAAGAATGTTTTACTATCCGAAAATAACTTGTTTGCGTTATTTTGAACGCAGTAATAAACTAAACAAGTTATTTCAACAAAACATCGTGGTAAAAAAAAAGTGAATTCGTCACAGATTGTTGTTCTTTTAAGAATATATTACTATGCGAAAATAACTGCCGGGCAGACTATGAAAACCTCTTTAATAACAGATTACCGGAAAATAACTTCTTTGCGTTATTTTTTAAAGAACACTGTAATAACCTAAACAAGTTATTTCAAAGACTTTGATATGAATCATATTTAACACATGTTTAATAATAGTATAATATGCGTAAATAACCATGGTTACCAAGTTTCTATGTATACATGTATATATGTAAATCAGCAAATGCCCGTCAAAGAATGTTTTACTATCCGAAAATAACTGGTTTGCGTTATTTTGAACGCAGTAATAAACTAAACAAGTTATTTCAACAAAACATCGTGGTAAAAAAAAAGTGAATTCGTCACAGCTTGTTGTTCTTTTAAGAATATATTACTATGCGAAAATAACTGCCGGGCAGACTATGAAAACCTCTTTAATAACAGATTACCGGAAAATAACTTGTTTGCGTTATTTTCAAAGAACACTGTAATAACCTAAACACGTTATTTCAAAGAGTTTGATATGAATCATATTTAACACATGTTTAATAATAGTATAATATGCGTAAATAACCATGGTTGCCAAGTTTCTATGTATATATGTAAATCAACAAATGCCCGTCAAAGAATGTTTTACTATCCGAAAATAACTTGTTTGCGTTATTTTGAACGCAGTAATAAACTAAACAAGTTATTTCAACAAAACATCGTGGTAAAAAAAAAGTGAATTCGTCACAGCTTGTTGTTCTTTAAAGAATATATTACTATGCGAAAATAACGGCCGGGCAGACTATGAAAACCTCTTTAATAACAGATTACCGGAAAATAACTTGTTTGCGTTATTTTGAAAGAACACTGTAATAACCTAAACACGTTATTTCAAAGAGTTTGATATGAATCATATTTAACACATGTTTAATAATAGTATAATATGAGTAAATAACCATGGTTGCCAAGTTTCTATGTATATATGTAAATCAACAAATGCCCGTCAAAGAATGTTTTACTATCCGAAAATAACTTGTTTGCGTTATTTTGAACGCAGTAATAAACTAAACAAGTTATTTCAACAAAACATCGTGGTAAAAAAAAAGTGAATTCGTCACAGCTTGTTGTTCTTTTAAGAATATATTACCATGATTACTATGCGAAAATAACTGCCGAGCAGACTATGAAAACCTCTTTAATAACAGATTACCGGAAAATAACTTGTTTGCGTTATTTTGAAAGAACACTGTAATAACCTAAACACGTTATTTCAAAGAGTTTGATATGAATCATATTTAACACATGTTTAATAATAGTATAATATGCGTAAATAACCATGGTTACCAAGTTTCTATGTATACATGTATATATGTAAATCAGCAAATGCCCGTCAAAGAATGTTTTACTATCCGAAAATAACTGGTTTGCGTTATTTTGAACGCAGTAATAAACTAAACAAGTTATTTCAACAAAACATCGTGGTAAAAAAAAAGTGAATTCGTCACAGCTTGTTGTTCTTTTAACATGTTTAAGAATATCTATTACTTGTTTGCGTTATTTTGAACGCAGTAATAAACAAGTTATTTAAAAAAAACATCGTCGTAAAAAAAAGTGAATCACAGCCTGTTGTTCTTTCATGTCTTTTAAGAATATATTACTATGCGAAAATAACTGCCGGGCAGACTATGAAAACCTCTTTAATAACAGATTACCGGAAAATAACTTGTTTGCGTTATTTTTAAAGGACACTGTAATAACCTAAACACGTTATTTCAAAGACTTTGATATGAGTCATATTTAACACATGTTTAATAATAGTATAATATGCGTAAATAACCATGGTTACCAAGTTTCTATGTATACATGTATATATGTAAATCAGCAAATGCCCGTCAAAGAATGTTTTACTATCCGAAAATAACTGGTTTGCGTTATTTTGAACGCAGTAATAAACTAAACAAGTTATTTCAACAAAACATCGTGGTAAAAAAAAAGTGAATTCGTCACAGATATATTCTACTATTGACTGAAAATTACTATCAACTGCCGGGCAGACTATGAAAAACCTCTTTAATAACAGATTACCGGAAAATAACTTGTTTGCGTTATTTCAAAGAACACTGTAATAACCTAAACACGTTATTTCAAGATTTTGATATGAATCATATTTAACAACATGTTTAATAATAGTTATAATATGCGTAAATAAACATGGTTACCAAATTTTCTATGTATACATGTATTATACATGATATATGTAAATCAGCAAATGCCCGTCAAAGAATGTTTTTACTATCCGAAAATAACTTGTTTGCGTTATTCTGAACACAGTAATAAACTAAACAAGTTATTTCAACAAAACATCGCTGGTATAAAAAAAAGTGAATTCGTCACAGCTTGTTGTTCTTTTAAGAATATATTACTATGCGAAAATAACGGCCGGGCAGACTATGAAAACCTCTTTAATAACAGATTACCGGAAAATAACTTGTTTGCGTTATTTTGAAAGAACACTGTAATAACCTAAACACGTTATTTCAAAGAGTTTGATATGAATCATATTTAACACATGTTTAATAATAGTATAATATGCGTAAATAACCATGGTTGCCAAGTTTCTATGTATATATGTAAATCAACAAATGCCCGTCAAAGAATGTTTTACTATCCGAAAATAACTTGTTTGCGTTATTTTGAACGCAGTAATAAACTAAACAATTTATTTCAACAAAACATCGTGGTAAAAAAAAAGTGAATTCGTCACAGCTTGTTGTTCTTTTAAGAATATATTACCATGATTACTATGCGAAAATAACTGCCGAGCAGACTATGAAAACCTCTTTAATAACAGATTACCGGAAAATAACTTGTTTGCGTTATTTTGAAAGAACACTGTAATAACCTAAACACGTTATTTCAAAGACTTTGATATGAATCATATTTAACACATGTTTAATAATAGTATAATATGCGTAAATAACCATGGTTACCAAGTTTCTATGTATACATGTATATATGTAAATCAGCAAATGCCCGTCAAAGAATGTTTTACTATCCGAAAATAACTTGTTTGCGTTATTTTGAACGCAGTAATAAACTAAACAAGTTATTTCAACAAAACATCGTGGTAAAAAAAAAGTGAATTCGTCACAGCTTGTTGTTCTTTTAAGAATATATATTACTTGTTTGCGTTATTTTGAACGCAGTAATAAACAAGTTATTTCAAAAAAACATCGTGGTAAAAAAAAGTGAATCACAGCCTGTTGTTCTTTCATGTCTTTTAAGAATATATTACTATGCGAAAATAACTGCCGGGCAGACTATAAAAACCTCTTTAATAACAGATTACCGGAAAATAACTTGTTTGCGTTGTTTTGAAAGAACACTGTAATAACCTAAACACGTTATTTCAAAGATTTTGCTATGAATCATATTTAACACAATAATAGTTTATTATTATTATTATTAAGAACACTGTAATAACATAAACACGTTTTTTAAACAACATTTAAATACTGACCGTCGTGGTCAGACAACAGGTAATGCAAATAAAATATATTGCGCATTCGTCATGTTCGTCACAGCTTCTTCGTTTAATAATCTATTACTGTCCGAACATAACCGCTTTGCATTATTTTGAAAGAATATACTGTATATCCGAAAATAACGTGTTTGTGTTATAAACGAATCTTATTCACTGCCCGGTTAGAAAAGAGGAAATGAAAACTTATGCATTCTTTCGCCGTTTCGTTTAAGAATATACTACTATTACCGATTACTATCATGACTATCGGAAAATAATTGTTTGCGTTATTTTGAAAGAACGCTGTAATAACCTAATAATAGATTACTGGAAAATAACGTGTTTGTGTTATTTCGAAAGAACACTGTACATGCTGTAATACCCTAAGTGTAAGTATAATCATGGTAATATAAGTATAAACTGATAAAAAGGATAAAACTTACTTAATTACACTCATCAACTGTTTCATGCCTTATTCATGTTAGGTTTAGGAACAGTTTGCAAATCGGTATAGTGTCTTACACAGTAAAGTCAGAGACGATACACATGATAGATGTCGTCTCGAATAATCAGGATAATACCCACGATGTTATCATACTTACTTCTATTTGCGTTTCTTAAAAAAAAGTAAAATAGACAGATAGAGGACGTGTGTTTAATCTCATAATATTGTGATTTAAGATGCAAGTTATTTTAAAACTCATAATAAAACCACATTTTAGGTTTATACTAATTAACGTATATCATGTATATAAAATCAAAGAGTATTTGTGATGTCGTTTGCATTTAAGAATACTTTTGCCTTCTTGTTTGTCTGTTTGCGTGTTTGATTCAGTGTTTTGTGGTTGAATGTCCTCCTTGAATGCTACATTCCCTGTCCGATCTTTATATATTTCTTTACCAATACACTAATGTACACTATATATATACTATACATAGCGAATGGCTCTCACTATTTATTTAAACTGTCTACGACCAACATGTATAATACGGCTATAAACTGTAGAAAACATAAATCACCAGGGTGAGAAAAAAGAAACGTGGCTAATGTACAAACTGTGTATGTCGTTACCACGAGACAATTAAATTTCATACCAACCCCCGTCACACATTTTAATTTGCATGCAAATTATAATTGAATTCAAATTAAGGGGAATAAGCGAGTAAGGAAATTTGATTAAGTCAAACGTTGTTAAAAGAGTTACACCCCTTTGAAAATGTATAGCAAATTTCAAATTATGATCAAAGGGAGACAACAGTTGTTTCTTTACGAAAATAACGCATTTAAGATATTACGAAAATAACGTGTATACGTGACACCCCTGACTGTTAATGACAACATTTATCAAGAAGGAAATATTTCTAAAGATCCTAATATCAGAAGCGTAACGCTAGGTCTCATGGTCTTAGGCGTAATGGTAACATCAAACGTAAATCTCGTGTAATTATTTCTGTCGCTGATTTACATACCATTTTTAAACAGTCTGGAAAGCACTCTATGCTTTCGCGGCTTACCTCTTTGTCCATTTCATCACTAAAGTTGATCGACGAGGAAGCCGACAAAATTTTCATTTGTACAGATCTCTGTATAAAACTGCTTCCATAGTTCAAAGTTATACACAACATGTTCTCCGACCCCATATTGACAAGGAGTCTGATCACGTCAGGTATTTTCTAAAACTACTATATATTAACAAAGGTATTGATTTCATTGACATGCCTAGTATTTTTCGAGATACTCATGTAGTTGATTCTATCCCAAAATATTTCAAAAATTCTGAAAGTCCTGTAATTTGTTATAAGTATAAAAAGCCTATTAGAAATATTATTTTCAACTACAACAAAATAGTTTCTGACCTTGATATAGTACATAATACTCCTAAGGAATGTGATTGCAACACATCACATTTTTGCTATGCTCCAGCAGTTCATGTTATCACTGGTAATTTTGATATTATTGATAAACATATTCGGCATTTGTTTTCGAAAGGTCCTAAATATAGATTACCTTCAACTATTGATTTTAATGCCTGTCGTGCCCAGATCGCCCACTCCATTGAAGATTTTAGTATCAAATGGTGTCGTAGAGAACATGCGGACCCAAACTCACTTTCTACTTGGAAAAAGTCAATTCTGAAAATTATAGATACACGTATTAACTTTTATAATGCTAACCCCTCTTTACTTCCTCCGAGACCTAGGTTTTCCTTTCGTAATTTAAAATCGGGAATTAAGGAATTTCATAATAAATTTGTTTTAGTTCCTGCAGATAAAGCAGCTAATAATGTAATTATTGTTTGACGCCTACATTACGTCAATGTTTTATCTCTGGAACTCGGCAGCACCAATTCGTATACTCCAGTTAATTCTACCGAGGATGATGTTGTTTCCGCACATATCACTCGGTGCACTACTTTCAAGGCTGGTGTAAACGATAAGCAAAATAAACTGCCTACTATGTACTGGATTCCTTAATTACATAAAAATCCATATAAGGCTCGCTTTATTTCGAATTCTAGTGCCTGCACCACAACAAACATCTCCAAACTTTTAACTTCTTGTCTTACTGCCATTAAAGATCACGTTAAACTATATTGTGATAAAACTTATGAAAACTCTGGGATTAATTTATTTTGGTCTATAAAAAATTCAGGAGACGTTCTTGATATAATGTTCAAGAAAGGTCAAGTTTCATCAATAAGCACTTATGACTTTTCTACACTATATACAACCTTACCACATCACCTTATTAAAGACAAGCTAATTTCTCTTATTCAAAAAACATTTGCTAGAGAAAATACTACATTTTTGGCATGTAATAATATAAAAGCGTTTTTTACTAACGGCAGTTTTGACAATTATACTATGTGGACTTGCTATGAAGTTTATGAAGCACTCATCTTCCTATTAGATAATATTTTCGTCAGGTACGGAACCACCGTTTATAGACAAATTGTTGGTATCCCTATGGGTACGAACTGTGCACCACTTGTCGCAGATTTGTTCTTATTTTGCTATGAAAGGGATTTCATGTTGAGTCTTTCACCAGATAGTTGATACTCAGGCAGATGTTATTGAAGCCTTTAATGATACCTCTCGGTATATGGATGACATATTGAACATTGACAACCCTTTCTTTCCAACTATGGTTAATTATATTTATCCTAAAGAACTTCAGCTTAACAAAGCTAATATATCTGATAATAACGCTTCTTTTCTTGATTTAGATCTCTCGATTGAAAATGGTAAAATAATTAACAAAATCTATAACAAGAGAGATGATTTTAATTTTGACGGATGGGGATGTTCCCCGAGCAACTTCTTATGGGGTATATTTGACTCAACTTATTCGTTTTCTAGGGCTTGTACTCGAGTTGAGGACTTTAATATTCGTAATCTTTGTATAACTAAAAAGTTACTCAATCAGGGTTACCGTTACCATAAACTTCGTAAAACCTTTGCAAAATTTTATTATCGTAACCCTGATCTTCTTTCCAAATATAAAAGTAATTTAAGGACTCTTGTGCGACAAGGATTATCACAACCTGACTTCTATGGTGATGTGATACATAAACTTCGTAAGATTCTAGGTCATGATCACTTTCATACTATCTTTGTTAAACTTGTTAAAAAGTTTATCAAAAGAGGTTATGACCCTAACATTTTGCAACGTACTGCATGCTTGGTGGTGGACCCTTTTACAGTTCGCCACTATGCTTTCCTCTTTAATTGTACGATGACCGGACAGGCTGTGGACCCTGTGATGACGCCTACCTAAAGCCCATTGGGACGGTGGCGTTTGATGTTTGTCCATGATCTTTCATGTCGTGCCCTTAATGGTTTATTCTCTTACTGCTCTGGCTTCTGCAAAGTCATTGAGTACCTTCATTGTGGCTTTCTAGGCTATTGTTTTTTTGTATTATATTTACACGAGCATATTTGTGTTTTACTTATATTGCCTATTGATGCTGCCTTGTTGGTTAGAGATTAGATCATGGCGGGGATTTCTTTATTTACACTGTCCTGTTTTAATGGGATGACAGTAGGGTAAATGTGTGGTTTGGTGCACCCTAGAACCGGTTTAAACCCCCAGTGGCCTACTTTGCCACTGACCGTTCCAAGGCGGTAGCCCTATTGTCAACCCTTTTTGTGTTTGTGATGTCGTTTGCATTTATTATTGCTTTTGCCTTCTTGTTTGTCTGTTTGCATGTTTGTTTCTGTGTTTTGTGGTTTACTGTCCTCCTTGAATGCTACTTGCCCTGTCCGATCTTTTTATATTTCTTTTACTGTACGCTACGAAGTAGATGGGATCACTTATCTACAATTGTGTTTCTGTACTCTACGAAGTAGATGGGATCACTTATCTACAATTGTGTTACTGTACGTTATATATAATCGATGTACACATAAAATTGAAAATTAAAATAGTACACAATATATGATGTCAACACACCACGCGTAGCCAGTGTTTGTGATTTATGGCCTCTTTGATCTTAACAAACTTCCTGCTTTGAACAGCCAATTAGCCACGGGATACCGCATTATTACTATTGGAGAAACCCTTTATCTTTTGATTGCAATAAACAACCTGCCATAAACTCATCATTAGCAAACTGATCAATTGATTGTTTTTGGCATAGCTATATATCTATGTAGGTCCTATGATTTATGAAATCTTATACTTTGGTAGGAATAACAATATATTGCAGAGTCCTGTTAATTAGTTTACATAATAATTGTCGTAACAATTACCAACAGTAAATACATATTCGTTTGTGGAATATACTTTTATTAACATTATTTAAAGGAGAATTTATATACTTATGTTAAGTAGTGAATTTAAAACTCAGAATGCACAGTATTGGACTCTAAAACTACTGGTAGAAAAGATTAATATGAACCGTTCCCGTTTACAAGAAAGTAATATATATAACTTGTTAAATGTAATTAAAATGCAGGGACTTACTTATTTAAGTGTAATAAGTAAAGCTAATTACTTCAAATAATTCACGAAACGCGAGGAGTATGCTGTATGAGTAACCGTGGCGCACTTTTATATCTACTTTCAGTTTCAAGGTATCATAATAATGGCAATAAAAAAGCCATTTTAACCAGAAAAGGTCAATAGTCTGACAGTTTCTATTACTAACACACCTAGAAACAGCACTCGCATTATGTGTATAAAACAAATGTGTATAAAACAAATAAACACTGTATATTCACTATACAGAGTTAGTGTTGAGACACCCCAAACTCGAAATCTCGCGAAAAACGAGAGCGAGATTTATAATGGCAAAAGGGTGAATAACCTGTTTAAGTAAGTATCTGATTACCTGTCTTTGTCCATACGCCCCTTATCCCTGTAGTAAACCGTATCCGATTACTTCCCTTTGTGCATAAGTCCTGTATGTGCATTATCTCTACTAATATGGTTATTGTACGTAAATATGATTGTATGCATTAATATATCAGGCCCGTAGCTAGCCCTCGTATTTAATTGAGGCATATCCCTTTCTGTGGAGGTTATTTGGTTCATTCGATTTCCTGCATTTCAGTGCATTTCACGATTTCATTTATGTGTCAGTGCTTTATTTTTTTTATGTATCGATACATGTAAAGAATTCCCAAAATTTTACTGAGACAACCGCCTCGGTGTGCCTCAGCGTAGCTACAAGCGTATATATGACTGTCGAATTTTTTTAATGTGTTGTGTCCAATGTAGTGAATGGATTAATCGGGCAGTCTGGCGGGTATAGTGACTCTTTATAGATGTATTTTTATTGTACAAAGTTGTTCAAACCTTTAACATTTTAACATAATATTTGATCGAGAAAATACATGTAGTATGAAGTTTAATGACAATGACACATGTTTATTCAGTAATTTAGGCCTCCAGCCCATAATACAAATATTACAAATATATTGTAGTGAACATTTTAAAGTAACAGTGTGAAATAAATACATGGCATAGGTAAATATATAGAAAATACACAGGTCAATGTACATTATATATATGAGAGTATGTGTTGCGTTTTGCAGTAGCGTTACCTTATGGTATATTATTGATAAATATATGAGAGTATGTCTTGCGTATTGCAGTAGCGTTACCTTATGGTATATTATTGATATATATATATATATATGAGAGTATGTATTACGTATCGCAGTAGTGTTACCTTATGGTATATTACTGCAGCAGCGTTACCTTGTGGTATATTATTGCAGTAGCGTTACCTTATGGTATATTATTGCAGTAGCGTTACCTTATGGTATATTATTGCAGTAGCGTTACCTTATGGTATATTATTGATATATATGAGAGTATGTCTTGCGTATTGCAGTAGCATTACCTTATGGTATATTATTGATAGTTTGACAGAACTTCTTTTATTCAGTATTTCGTACGCATATTTACATATCATTGGTGACAGATGTAAAGTGTATAATCATATATAAATTATGACGCCGGTACACCTTTTTTCCCGATTACTTCTCGTTACCCATACATTGCTCTGTAGTAAACCTGTTTTAGTTAGTATACGATTACTTCCCTTTGTGCATACGTCCTGTATGTCCTATATCTCTAATAAATACGGTTATTAAAAGTAAACATGAGTGTATGTATTAATATAATATTCATTGATCTGTAGTAAACCTGTTTTAGTTAGTATACGATTACTTTCCTTTGTGCATACGTCCTGTATGCCCATTATCTCTAATAAATACGGTTATTGTAAGTAAACATGAGTGTTTGTATTAATATATGTCACCATTTTACTGCACATTAGGTTCGCCTGTGAGTGAGCGGTGAGTGTATGTATTGATATATATCACCATTTTACTGCACATTAGGTTCACCTGTGAGTGAGCGGTGAGTGTATGTATTAATATATATCACCATTTTACTGCACATTAAGTTCACCTGTGAGTGAGCGGTGAGTGTATGTATTGATATATATCACCATTTTACTGCACATTAAGTTCACCTGTGAGTGAGCGGTGATTGTATGTATTAATATGTATCACCATTTTACTGCACATTAAGTTCACCTGTGAGTGAGCGGTGAGTGTATGTATTGATATATATCACCATTTTACTGCACATTAAGTTCACCTGTGAGTGAGCGGTGAGTGTATGTATTAATATATATCACCATTGTAATGCACATTAAGTTCACCTGTGAGTGAGCTGTGAGTGTATGTATTGATATATCACCATTTTACTGCAAATTAAGTTCACCTGTGAGTGAACGGTGAGGGTATGTATTAATATATATCACCATTTTACTGCACATTAAGTTTACCCCCTTTGGAGGGGTTGGCAGAGGGGTAGAATCCCCCCAAATTCATGTTCATTTTATCATTTTTTGTTCATGTTCATTAAAGGTCTTCATCATGATCCCTGCATTGTTTCAGGTGCTATCTCGTTCGCATCAAAAGAGCAGTGGCAGAAAAACAATAAAAGTGGCTCCAGCGTAAATGGTGTTTCTACGATAGAATTTGCAGCAACTCTGCAGTTCAGGGTGAGAAGGTTCTAGGCCCATTTTCCATATTTTATCTCGATGTACATGGAAGATGAGCCTGGCATGTTCATGCCTGTTAGGCACCATATAACCTTTTCATGTGTTGGTGCGCCTTAAAACTCCAATTCAATTAAATTCACCTGTGAGTGAGCAGTGAGTGGATGTATTAAAGGGAATACATCAGGCTTTTCATGGGGGTCTAGGTGTTCGATTTCAAATCGACAAATATTAATATTTTCTATTCTACAGGCCAAAACGTAATTAATGAGCCAAAAAATTATCACTTATTTGCAAAGAAATTCATTCTGCACAGTAATACGTGCTATCCTAGGTAACGCACCAGGGTTAATTTCAGCATTTTGCGTATGATTCCATCATAGCTAAATGGTATATTCAAAGTTTAGACATTAACAAATGGTTCTAACATCATATTTTGATTGATACAAGTGTTTTATCATGAACTGGAACGATTTTATCATTTTAGATGTTTCTAGAATAATCATGATGTGCCCCCTTTAATATATCACCATTGTACTGCACATTAAGTTCACCTGTGAGTGGGCAGTGAGTGTATGTATTGATATATCACCATTTTACTGCAGATTAAGTTCACCTGTGAGTGGGCAGTGAGTGTATGTATTGATATATCACCATTTTACTGCAGGTTAAGTTCACCTGTGAGTGAGCGGTGAGGGTATTTATTAATATATATCACCATTTTACTGCACATTAAGTTCACCTGTGAGTGAGCTGTGAGTGTTTGTATTAATATATATCACCATCTTACTGCACATTAAGTTCACCTGTGAGTGAGCGGTGAGTGTATGTATTAATATATATCACCATTTTACTGTACATTAAGTTCACCTGTGAGTGAGCGGTGAGGGTATGTGTTAATATATATCACCATTTTACTGTACATTAAGTTCACCTGTGAGTGAGCGGTGAGGGTATGTATTAATATATATCACCATTTTACTGCACATTAAGTTCACCTGTGAGTGAGCGGTGAGTGTATGTATTAATATATATCACCATTTTACTGCACATTAGGTTCACCTGTGAGTGAGCGGTGAGGGTATGTATTAATATATATCACCATTTTACTGCACATTAAGTTCACCTGTGAGTGAGCGGTGAGTGTATGTATTAATATATATCACCATTTTACTGCACATTAAGTTCACCTGTGAGTGAGCGGTGAGTGTTTGTATTAATATATATCACCATTTAACTGCACAGTAAGTTCACCTGTGAGTGAGCGGTGAGTGTATGTATTAATATATATCACCATTTTACTGCACATTAAGTTCACCTGTGAGTGAGCGGTGAGGGTATGTGTTAATATATATCACCATTTTACTGTACATTAAGTTCACCTGTGAGTGAGCGGTGAGGGTATGTATTAATATATATCACCATTTTACTGCACATTAAGTTCACCTGTGAGTGAGCGGTGAGTGTATGTATTAATATATATCACCATTTTACTGCACATTAGGTTCACCTGTGAGTGAGCGGTGAGGGTATGTATTAATATATATCACCATTTTACTGCACATTAAGTTCACCTGTGAGTGAGCGGTGAGTGTATGTGTAATTTGATTTGTGTTTTGCTTCTGGATTTAAATCTACTGGTATTATTTCTCGCTCAAATAATAAATAGCGGAAGTTCCTGTCTAAGTTCATTGGACAATGTAAGGGGTGTCTAAGTTCATTGGACAATGTAAGGGAAGTGCGTAGCTGACATGTCTTTGTTTATAACAGAACGGTGTCAGTTTGCTCCTCAAGTTAATGTTCAGTAACTTCAGTAACTTGAATACTAGTATACCTTTTCTTGTTTTACATCATCGTGTTTTTACATCATGATGCACATTTCCCAATGGTTTTATTATTGTATTTGAAATGTAGTTTTAATGCATTTATTGTAACTGTTCTGTATTAAATGAAAGATAAGTCTTTTTCATTTTCCCTTTACAATCTGTTTACCGCGACCTATTTAAAACCAGTCCAAAAGCATTCCAGCGTTTCACTGATATCCGTAAAATTTAAATACGTCTGCCGTTAAGAATTTATATCTACAGCGTCCTTCATGTAGTTCATTCGATTATTAGTATATCATGATAGGTGCCGTGTCCGTTCCTTACAAACAGAACGTATCAGTTTTTATTTCAAGTTATTTTTCAAATACTTAATAACTTAATACGCGTTTGCAGAATAAACACTATAGGCATCGATACAGAGTTCCAGGCGCGTATTCCAATTAGCTACGTATTACTGTGACACAGAGTGTATACAGATGTATAGTGCATATACCAGCGTGAATAAATTCATAATGTATACACTAGCGTGAAGACATTCATAATGTATATTAGTGTATACAAATATATAATGTGTATACTAGTGTGAAGAAAAGCGTAATGTCTAAACTATTGTGAAGGAAAACGTAATGTATAAACTATTGTGAAGGAAAACGTAATGTATAAACTATTGTGAAGGAAAACGTAATGTATAAACTATTGTGAAGGAAAACGTAATATATAAACTATTGTGAAGGAAAACGTAATGTATCAACTATTGTGAAGGAAAACGTAATGTATAAACGATTTTGAAGGAAAACGTAATGTATAAACTATTGTGAAGGAAAACGTAATGTATATACTATTGTGAAGGAAAACGTAATGTATAAACTATTGTGAAGGAAAACGTAATGTATATACTATTGTGAAGGAAAACGTAATGTATAAACTATTGTGAAGGAAAACGTAATGTATAAACTATTGTGAAGGAAAACGTAATGTATAAACTAGTGTGAAGGAAAACGTTAATGTATAAACTAGTGTGAAGGAAAACGTAATGTATAAACTATTGTGAAGGAAAACGTAATGTATAAACTATTGTGAAGGAAAACGTAATGTATAAACTATTGTGAAGGAAAACGTAATATATAAACTATTGTGAAGGAAAACGTAATGTATAAACTAGTGTGAAGAGATGCGTAATGTCTAAACTATTGTGAAGAGATGCGTAATGTATAAACTAGTGTGAAGAGATGCGTAATGTCTAAACTATTGTGAAGAAATGCGTAATGTATAAACTAGTGTGAAGAGATGCGTAATGTATAAACTAGTGTGAAGAGATGCGTAATGTATAAACTAGTGTGAAGAGATGCGTAATGTATAAACTATTGTGAAGAGATGCGTAATGTATAAACTAGTGTGAAGAAATGCGTAATGTATAAACTAGTGTGAAGAAATGCGTAATGTATAAACTAGTGTGAAGAAATGCGTAATGTATAAACTAGTGTGAAGAATTGCGTAATGTCTAAACTATTGTGAAGAAATGCATACTGTATAAACTAGTGTGACGAAATGCATAATGTATAAACTAGTGTGAAAAAATGTATTACGTGTATTAGTGTATACAAATATATAATGTATATACTAGTGCGAAGACATGTATTATGTATGTAATAATGCGAACATATGTATAATGTACATATGTGTATGATGCATGTGCTAGTGTGAACCGATGTATGTTGTATATTTTAGGGTGAACATATGTATAATGTTATAGTCTATCAATAATAGTCTATCAATAAAAGCTCTACAGCCATTTTGTCACTTACATCAATCCCACTGATTTAAACATATTTTATTGCCAATATTTTACAAACAGAGCAAATATAAACATATATACGATAGACATATTATAATGACAAATGGGTTGGGTAACAAGTTCTACCAACATTAGATTAAACCCAATCCCACTAATCACCACGCCATCCCCGCCTACCTTCCCCATGTTTTATTTTCTGAAGTGATCTCGGTCATAGGAGAAAGCGTGTAGACATATTGAATACAGCAGGTTGTGCCCACCAGGTCACAGCGTTTAGACATATTGAATACAGCAGGCTGTGCCCACCAGGTTACAGTGTGTAGACATATTGAATACAGCAGGTTGTGCCCACCAGGTCACAGCGTGTAGACATATTGAATACAGCAGGTTGTGCCCACCAGGTCACAGTTTTAAGCAGGATCACTGCTTCGATAAACAGATAACTAGTTTCGCTTCTTTATTTTAGTTTGGTTAAGCATATGGAAACCTTACCAATACATTCCTCTCAGATTGTGAAAGGTTGGAATTGCTTTCAGGCCACGGGGTCAATAGCACAGAATACTCTATATACAGAATCGTGTATTCCGCTCTTGATCTGAAGCTTGGCTATTTAGTTGAAAGTACATTAGCGCTTTTCTCTCTGTGTATATAGGTTAGTATGCATTTAAAGAGAAACATCCTGTACAACTCAAACAGGTGACAACAGCATATATCTCTTAAAGAGAAACATGACAATCTTGAGTTGTATTTCAGCAATAAAGTAGCATCTCCTTATGTTAAGTCTCTTCATTCTGACTTTAAAACTGCTTACATTTAAGAAAACATTTCTGTTGTCTTCAGTACTCTGCCGAAGTGTTCGATATATTATTGGATGCAATATTATCAAAGGTAATAATATGTAAAAATAATCTGCTTTGAACTATTCGAATAACTAATGTTAATGATCGCAAATGTGCATGTTATGTTGAAAACTAACGGGACGCCGTGAGATTTAAAGATATCCGGATTGCCGCGTGTCCCTTTAAGACATGGGTTACGTTTAGGTTGTTGGTGTATACGAGCCTGACGTTGGTGTATACGTACCTGTCGTTGGTGTATACGTGCCTGTCGTTGGTATATACGTACCTGACGTTGGTGTATACGTGCCTGTCGTTGGTGTATACGTGCCTGTCGTTGGTGTATACGTGCCTGTCGTTGGTGTATATATACGTGCCTGTCGTTGGTGTATACGTGCCTGACGTTGGTGTATACGTGTCTGTCGTTGGTGTATACGTGCATGTCGTTGGTGTATACGTGCATGTCGTTGGTGTATACGTGCCTAGCGTTGGTGTATACGTACCTGACGTTGGTGTATACGTGCCTGACGTTGGTGTATACGTGCCTGTCGTTACCGAGCAAACTACTGTTGTATTTATATACCGCTGACATGCGTGTGATAAAATCATTAAGACGATGCAAACTACTGTTGTATTTAGATAACAGCATTAAGACGATGCTACATAACAGAATTGATCGTAAACAATATCGGTAGTTATATATATCCCACAACTCCCGTATACTGTGCGTGAATAGAAGTATTTAGCTTATTCAATGCGTGTACTGAATTATCGCCCTTAGTAAGAGTTTCTCCATTTACATAGTTTATGTATACCTACCAGAACACTGATTACATCTAACATACAAAAGACACCCATCAACGTGGGATGTAAAATAACCCATATTACTATAACGGAGTGAGTAGGAGCTGTGATTATCCTAACGTATGTTTACATTTACAAATTATGAATGTGTTTTGTATGACAATAATGAGACAACATCTAGTTTCCTATTCGTATTAACAACGTTTGAGAGCATATGACATGTATTGGCGGAAAGGTTGAACACATAATTAACTGATCCACAATCTTACCTTACACGTTGAGTGGTACCCTTTCATCAAAAGCACAAACTATTAATATCAACATTATCTTCAAAATATACCATGAATTCACTGGAACTAACATTTGGAAATTGTGTACCTATTGCCTATAGATTTTAAAAAAAGAATCATAGCGGTAAAGTCAATGTATTGTGGCCACTAGTGTGTAGTAATTGGGATTTAAAACAAATAGGTACATGTAATGTTTATACAGGCAATGGACCATACCACTATGTCAAATGTAGGTACATGTAATGTTTATACAGACAATGGACCATACCACTATGTCATGTAATGTTTATACAGGCAATGGACCATACCACGAAAGGTACATGAAATGTTTATACAGGCAATGGACCATACCACTACGTCATGTAATGTTTATACGGGCAATGGACCATACCACTATGTCATGTAATGTTTATACAGGCAATGGACTATACCACTACATGTAATGTTTATACAGGCAATGGACCATACCACTACATGTAATGTTTATTAAGGCAATGGACCATACCACTATGTCATGTAATGTTTATACAGGCAATGGACCATACCACTACATGTAATGTTTATACAGGCAATGGACCATACCACTATGCCATGTAATGTTTATACAGGCAATGGACCATACCACTACATGTAATGTTTATACAGGCAATGGACCATACCACTACATGTAATGTTTATACAGGCAATGGACCATACCACTATGTCTTGTAATGTGTATACAGGCAATGGACCATACCACTATGTCATGTTATGTTTATACAGGCAATGGACCATACCACTACATGTAATGTTTATACAGGCAATGGACCATACCACTATGTCATGTAATGTTTATACAGGCAATGGACCATACCACTATGTCATGTAATGTTTATACAGGCAATGGACCATACCACTATGTCATGTAATGTTTATACAGGCAATGGACCATACCACTACATGTAATGTTTATACAGGCAATGGACCATACCACTATGTCATGTAATGTTTATACAGGCAATGGACCATACCACTATGTCATGTAATGTTTATACAGGCAATGGACCATACCACTATGTCATGTAATGTTTATACAGGCAATGGACCATACCACTATGTCATGTAATGTTTATACAGGCAATGGACCATACCACTATGTCATATAATGTTAATACAGGCAATGGACCATACCACTATGTCATGTAATGTTTATACAGGCAATGGACCATACCACTATAGGTACATGTAATGTTTATACAGGCAATGGACCATACCACTATAGGTACATGTAATGTTTATACAGGCAATGGACCATACCACTATAGGTACATGTAATGTTTATACAGGCAATGGACCATACCACTATGTCATGTAATGTTTATACAGGCAATGGACCATACCACTATGTCATGTAATGTTTATACAGGCAATGGACCATACCACTATGTCATGTAATGTTTATACAGGCAATGGACCATACCACTATGTCATGTAAAGTTTATACAGGCAATGGACCATACCACTATGTCATGTAATGTTTATACAGGCAATGGACCATACCACTATAGGTACATGTAATGTTTATACAGGCAATGGACCATACCACTATGTCTTGTAATGTGTATACAGGCAATGGACCATACCACTATGTCATGTTATGTTTATACAGGCAATGGACCATACCACTACATGTAATGTTTATACAGGCAATGGACCATACCACTATGTCATGTAATGTTTATACAGGCAATGGACCATACCACTATGTCATGTAATGTTTATACAGGCAATGGACCATACCACTATGTCATGTAATGTTTATACAGGCAATGGACCATACCACTACATGTAATGTTTATACAGGCAATGGACCATACCACTATGTCATGTAATGTTTATACAGGCAATGGACCATACCACTATGTCATGTAATGTTTATACAGGCAATGGACCATACCACTATGTCATGTAATGTTTATACAGGCAATGGACCATACCACTATGTCATGTAATGTTTATACAGGCAATGGACCATACCACTATGTCATGTAATGTTTATACAGGCAATGTACCATACCACTATGTCATGTAATGTTTATACAGGCAATGGACCATACCACTATAGGTACATGTAATGTTTATACAGGCAATGGACCATACCACTATAGGTACATGTAATGTTTATACAGGCAATGGACCATACCACTATAGGTACATGTAATGTTTATACAGGCAATGGACCATACCACTATGTCATGTAATGTTTATACAGGCAATGGACCATACCACTATGTCATGTTATGTTTATACAGGCAATGGACCATACCACTATGTCATGTAATGTTTATACAGGCAATGGACCATACCACTATGTCATGTAATGTTTATACAGGCAATGGACCATACCACTATGTCATGTAATGTTTATACAGGCAATGGACCATACCACTATAGGTACATGTAATGTTTATACAGGCAATGGACCATACCACTATAGGTACATGTAATGTTTATACAGGCAATGGACCATACCACTATAGGTACATGTAATGTTTATACAGGCAATGGACCATACCACTATGTCAAATGTTATCATATCAAGCAAAACTATAGTTTGATTGAAAGTGGTATAATGATGTGTACACTATATACATTCATTAGTGATAGGTATAATGATGTGTACACTATATACATTGATATAGTGATAGGTATAATGATGTGTACACTATATACATTGATTTAGTGATAGGTATAATGATGTGTACACTATATACATTCATTAGTGATAGGTATAATGATGTGTACACTATATACATTGATATAGTGATAGGTATAATGATGTGTACACTATATACATTGATTTAGTGATGGGTATAATGATGTGTACACTATATACATTGATTTAGTGATGGATATAATGATGTGTACACTATATACATTTATTTAGTGATGGGTATAATGATGTGTACACTATATACATTGATTTAGTGATAGATATAATGATGTGTACACTATATACATTGATTTAGTGATGGGTATAATGATGTGTACACTATATACATTGATATAGTGATAGGTTTAATGATCTGTACACTATATACATTGATATAGTGATAGGTATAATGATGTGTACACTATATACATTCATTAGTGATAGGTATAATGATGTGTACACTATATACATTGATATAGTGATAGGTATAATGATGTGTACACTATATACATTGATTAGTGATAGGTTTAATGATGTGTACACTATATACATTTATAAGTGATAGGTATAATGATGTGTACACTATATACATTGATATAGTGATAGGTATAATGATGTGTACACTATATACATTGATTAGTGATATGTATAATGATGTGTATATTATATACATTGATTAGTGATAGGTATAATGATGTGTACACTATATACATTGATTAGTGGTAGGTATAATGATGTGTACAGTATATACATTGATATAGTGATAGGTATAATGATGTGTACACTATATACATTGATTTAGTGATAGGTATAATGATGTGTACACTATATACATTGATATAGTGATAGGTATAATGATGTGTACGCTATATACATTGATTAGTGATATGTATAATGATGTGTACACTATATACATTGATATAGTGATAGGTATAATGATGTGTACACCATATACATTGATATAGTGATAGGTATAATGATGTGTACACTATATACATTGATTAGTGATAGGTATAATGATGTGTACACTATATACATTGATTAAGTGATAGGTATAATGATGTTCACACTATATACATTGATATAGTGATAGGTATAATGATGTGTACACTATATACATTGATATAGTGATAGGTATAATGATGTGTACACTATATACATTGATATAGTGATAGGTATAATGATGTGTACACTATATACATTGATTAGTGATAGGTATAATGATGTGTACACTATATACATTGATTTAGTGATAGGTATAATGATGTGAACATTATATACATTGATTAGTGATAGGTATAATGATGTGTACACTATATACATTGATTAGTGATAGGTATAATGATGTGTACACTATATACATTGATTAGTGATAGGTTTAATGATGTGTACACTATATACATTGATATTGTGATAATGATGTGTACACTATATACATTGATATAGTGATAGGTATAATGATGTGTAGACAATATACACATTGATTAGTGATAGGCATAATGATGTGTACACTATATACATTGATATAGTGATAGGTATAATGATGTGTACACTATATACATTGATTAGTGATAGGTATAATGATGTGTACACTATATACATTAATTAGTGATAGGTATAATGATGTGTACACTATATACATTGATAAGTGATAGGTATAATGGTGTGTACACTATATACATTGATTAGTGATAGGTATAATGATGTGTACACTATATATACATTGATTAGTGATAGGTATAATTATGTGTACACTATATACATTGATATTGTGATAGATATAATGATGTGTACACTATGTACATTGATTAGTGATAGGTATAATGATGTGTACACTATATACATTGATTAGTGATATGTATAATGATGTGTACATTATATACATTGTTTAGTGATAGGTATAATGATGTGTACACTATATACATTGATTAGTGATAGGTGTAATGATGTGTACATTATATACATTGATATAGTGATAGGTATAATGATGTGTACACCATATACATTGATATAGTGATAGGTATAATGGTGTGTACACTATATACATTGATTAGTGATAGGTATAATGATGTGTACACTATATACATTGATATAGGGATAGGTATAATGATGTGTACACTATGAACATTGATATAGTGATATGTATTATGATGTGTACACTATGTACATTGATATAGTGATAGGTATAATGATGTGTACACTATGTACATTGATTTAGTGATAGGTATAATGATGTGTACACTATGTACATTGATATAGTGATAGGTATAATGATGTGTACACTATATACATTGATTTAGTGATAGGTATAATGATGTGTACACTATATATATTGATATAGTGATAGGTATAATGATGTGTACACTATATACATTGATTAGTGATAGGTATAATGATGTGTACACTATATACATTGATTAAGTGATAGGTATAATGATGTTCACACTATATACATTGATATAGTGATAGGTATAATGATGTGTACACTATATACATTGATATAGTGATAGGTATAATGATGTGTACACTATATACATTGATATAGTGATAGGTATAATGATGTGTACACTATATACATTGATTAGTGATAGGTATAATGATGTGTACACTATATACATTGATTAGTGATAGGTATAATGATGTGAACACTATATACATTGATTAGTGATAGTATAATGATGTGTACACTATATACATTGATTAGTGATAGGTATAATGATGTGTACACTATATACATTGATTAGTGATAGGTTTAATGATGTGTACACTATATACATTGATATTGTGATAATGATGTGTACACTATATACATTGATATAGTGATAGGTATAATGATGTGTAGACAATATA